>JAHQIW010006340.1:0-154568 GCA_019055375.1 Parelaphostrongylus tenuis
GGTCCCCCAGTTCAACACATTCAATGACTCATACTTTTTTTTTTTCTTTTTCCCCAAAACTATACAAACACCACATCCCACCACAACAGCCCTACATCAGCCTCCCGCCTCCTGCTAGCTCATAACAGAAGAAACAACATTACACAGAACGTCAGAATACACTCTCCGCTACATTTCACCACACGATTGTGACGAGCCTGTATATGCCGCGAATAACTCACATAACTCTGTGATGCGACGAGCCTTCCCAAACGCGCAGAAGAATTTCGATTAATTTGAGTTTACGCTCGGCGCGCTTTGTCGCGCTACGCGCAGTGATCTCAAAGCCGCCTTGAAAGCGCGCGATTTCTGTTATCTAATTGAGGATGTTATTCTTTTCGTGTCTAGGTTATCAAGGTAGTCCGTTCCAGAATCGCAGAAGGAGTTAGTGTTCTACCGTTTCTATGGGTATAGCCTATTATTTTCATCTTACATTGCCGAATAGACTCATTATAAAGTCAGGGCGTGAGCCTAGAAACGCGGAATTTGATATTCTTTTCGCTCTCTCAGAATCACTATAATTTATGCTATCAAATAAGTACTAAAATTGAGTTAAAAGACAATTCACAAACCCTCAGTCGAGCAAAAAATGCGCATTGAATGTGAAATGTGGTCATTTTTTCGATGTAGCAGCTTAAAAAGGCCTCCAGAAAAGGTTTAGTTATTAAAATTACGTTTTTCAAGCTATCACTGATTGCTAGAAATACGAGCAAAAAGCAAATGAGACCCTTTCTTCAAAGAATTGATTATGGATTGAGATAAAGAAATTGTACCCAATTTTCAAGCGTAAAATGTCATTTCACTGAAGCATTTGAACCTTATATCCACTTGTTTTCCATGATTCTTTTTGATTTGTATATAACAGATCTACAGAATGCAGATCTTCTTTGATGAAAGGCCATGTATTTGTGAAGATTTGAGGTTGTTCTAACGTGGTCTAATAAATCATTCTTCCATGACGTCACTGTCAACGTGAATGGGCCGCTTTTTGCCCTGAAGTTATCTGGTCTTAGTTCATAACTTTAGTCGAGAAACCGCTATTCATTGATTTCAAATCAGAACATAGAATGGTTCGTCTGACGGTTGAGTTGATCGACAACGCACCGCAGTTTATCAACACAGTTCGAGAACGTGAACTAAATCTTCGTGGTTATAAAATTCCTGTGATTGAGAACATGGGAATTACAAAGGTACGTCTCTGTTAAGTCGCTCCAATCTGTCTTTTGTTTTTAGCCAGCCTTCTCTGTTTCCATCAGCCGGCGTTTTCCTTTCCAAATACATCTAGCTAGTTATAGGATCAATGATGTCGTTGATTTGACAGATAATGACATTAAACGACTGGATAATTTACCTTATTGAAGCGATTGCATACTCTCTACCTCCACAACAACAGAGTTCAGTAGGTTTTTGCTATTAGCTTTGGATACATGATTTGAGATATCTATTCAACAGGAAATCTTGGCGCTTATCACGTAACCAGTACCGTGTTTTGACCCTTTGGAAACTGCGCTTTTGCTTCTCCTAAAGTTTTAGTAGTCAGTCAATAAATTCAATCTCGACGGATTCAATGCTATACTACATTTCTGAACGGGCTTTTTTGATGCGCTATAACATTGGGAATGAATTGTATTTCGCCTCTGGGCATTCTCGTTCTACAAAGCCTTTACCCTAGACTTTCAGTAATCTCTCGATAGCTTGAATCTAGACAATTTCAATGTTTTGTTTAGTTTTCGAAAAGAACTCTTTAAGGTGTTGTAGTAGCCAGAAGAAAATTGAGTTTCGCTTCCGGCATGCACCTCTTGTCGGCTAGGTGTGTGAGCGACTGTTTAATCCATCGTACGGTTGCGTTTCACCTCTAAACGCGATTCACATATGGCGTGCCACTTTTGTTTTCACATTTCTCTAGATGAAACATATGCCTTTGGTACTCCACGATTTCCCCTACACGTTCATATGCTTACCGGACATAGACTTAGGCTGCTTAGGCTTGAGCTTATCTGAGGGGTTCCTTTGGCAGTATAAAATGAGAATAAACCTTAAGGCCTTAGAGCGGTAGAACAAAGTTTTTTTCATAACCCATCGCGGAAATACGAGGATTTCTAACAATACGTGAAATAATTTTTTCAAGTGAATTACAGAAATATGCGCCAAGAGGCGCTCAGTGGGAGCATAGTTTTATTTTTATTGCTACAGCACTGAGAAGTCTTTTCCGAAAGTCAAGTACCCTTTGAAATTTTCGATATTTGAGCTATCGAATGAGTACTATGACCCGAAAGCAGAATTCTCAAGATTGGAAACGGGGTGTGGATAACGGAACGAGTACCGATATCTTTACCTATCGGCTTTTTTAGCAGTGATATGACGGTATTATTTCAATCCAGTAATGTTGGGTGATATGCAAGGCTTATGAACCTCTGACGGGGTTGAGCTTGCTTCTCACCGTTTCCAGAGGCGCATGCTAATCAATGTACTATGCTAGCGAGGCTCCTGTCCCGCTATCACTCTAATCTCCTCCCCTAGAAAGAGTGAGCCGCAAGGTAAATCACTCGAAAGTCCAGCTACCTTTGAAGCTCGGCACGAGTGAAGAAATGCAAAATTCCTTACGAATTGTCCTTTTCCCTAATTTAAAACTTGCACAACGTTGGCATGTCCTCTTTCTTTCTTTTAATGGCTAACGTTTCGGTGACCCGCTGTCGTCAACGCCTTTTTAATACTTACATGGAATAAAAATATTCGTTCTCCATAGTGTGTCCACATTAGGCCGGTGACTTCTTCCTCATTAGAGTTGATTAGGTTTTGGCGAAGTTGGGATTTCTGAAGTGTTAGCCATCAAATTTTTAGGGAGACGACGTACCAACCTCATGCGAGTTTCAACTGAAGAAAAGGACATATCACTCATTTTCAAGATTTTCATTTCTATCCTTACAGCAACCGAACTCTGTAATAAGTGCTCAAATTTAGTTACATACAGCCCGATATCGGTGATAAGCTACCAAATTTGAAGATTCTCTCGCCCTTACGAATAACAATATCACGGAACTGGGCGATATCTGATCCACTAGCGAATTGCAAGAAGTTGGAATATGTTACGTACGTATTTCTTTCCGTTGAATTGAAACGGTATCCTGCCTCTACTAATTGAGAGATTCTCTAATAGTTGCCTTTTCAGTTTCATAGGAAATCCAATAACTCCATAAAAACAAACTATCGCGCCTACATTATCTATAGACTGCCGTCCGTACGTGTCGTTGACTTCAAGCGTATAAGGCTGGCGGTAAGTTGATTTTATATCATCTGAAATGCGCGATATTTTTCAAATATCTATGAAAACGCTTGTGTCGCATTGGAGGGAGGTTCCCTGCCACGCACACGTGGTCGGGAGTTCGAGCCCGTGCTCAGGCTCACCAAGCCTGCTGCCTCTCCAGGATCGGAAAATTGCTGCTAGCGGATACATTATTAGGCCACCGGTAGGTGTTGTGAAGGCCAGTGCATTTAATCACCTCTAACGAAGCTAAAAGTTGGAGACGAATGCACACTGCACTCTTCAAGGTTGATCAACTCCGAAAGCTTCAGCCTTTCTATGAATAGTGGCGAGATTGTCGGTTACTTATGCCATTTTTTACAACATTGTCATCACCTTACAGGAGTAAAAGATAAGGCTCTCGCCGTTATCAATCTCTGAGGAATTGTCCATGCACTTGACTCCATTCTAGTATCGTTGGAGGTGATTGTTAGCATATCTGGTCTTTGCGAATGACTCGCGGTAGCTTACTGATGTACTGCTGCTGCTTACATGCCACTGTTGCTACCCATCCAGACAAGTCTGGTGATAATTTACCGACCTTAGAAAGACTTAAGGGTTAGTGAGCTTTGAGCGCAGTATCGAACCCTCGACCATTGACTCATCGATTCACTGTATGTGTCGAGCACTTATAACCACTGCACCACGCGCGCTTTTATTGTTGAACTCGGTATTCAACATCCGTATGGAAGGCCTTATCAACAGCTGAAATTATGTTGAATTCTGCTTGGAGAGATCATAAGCCGCACTTCATAGTGCATACAAAGAGACTTATGATCAAAGGAGAGAGCATTTTTCTTGGATTTGTAAAATATTGTTGAGAGTTTAGGAGCGTGAAGCCGCGCGTAAGTTGTTCAAAGGGAAACGAGGCCAGAAAGCTCGAGATGCTATCAAACGTAGCACGAATGCTCCTCGTGAAACAGAGAATGGTGAAAACACGAGGTTCAACGGTTCGAATCTATCAGCGGAGGATAGGGTGAAAATACAGGTTCGTGTTTTATCTATATTATTTATACCTCAGAATGGAATCGCTGTAGTCGTTTTAATAGTCATAATGTCGTTGTTGCAAATCATGTCTACGAATGTTCTTGGTATCCCCTGTATCCGTAATTCACCACATACTCATAGACCTATTGAGATCATCATTTGTCTGCTCTTCCTTTTTTTTATAAGTATGGATTTTCCAATGCCTATAAACCTTTGAAGAATGCCATCGCGAGTGCGCGATCATTGGCAGAAGTCGAGTACTTGCAATCGATTTTGGCTAGTGGTCGAATTCCTGAAAAAGGATGGAATAGACAAATGCTTCTTCCTACTGATACAGCGTCACCTATTCAAAATGGACAGTAAGTGTTTTTTCAATCTTCTGTTACTTTCCTTCGTCTTGCAGATTTTCTGTGCTCTCAGTTAAATGACATGCAAATGTTTTTTCTAGTTTGTGCGATCCGTTCTCACATTTTAATATGTAATTACCAGGACTTTTGGCATGCGATCGTCTCCTCGCATCATCGCTTGTATGAGGATTTTGTCTTTCCTATGAACTTCGTAGAATGCAGGTTGAGCATTTCGCTTTCCAATGTCGCTAATAGCCAGGCTGGGGCGTTCTATGTCTGACTGCTGGAGGTTGTTGGGGATGGGTATCTACTTCCACAGAACATCACTGATTATTTGGCCACTCCTCCCCCCTCATCCCATGCCCGAATATCCAAATGTAGACGAGTAAAATTACATTGTTTGACATCAAAAATGTACGTAATTTTTACAAATCATCTCGTACTTGTCGTAGCCGTGCAAATTTTCCATGGATGATCATGGAAACCCCTTGTCGTAGATCTCGAGATATTTCTGAGGGCATTGTTGCCATAGCTCTGCTGTACCTACTCAACCTGGAGTATACGCACTCCAAGAAAATATCAGCTTATCTTGAATTTTATCAATTTTACTTGGAAACAGTGCAATCTGCACTTTTTCGCCAGAGAAGTATAAGTTTGCTCATCACTATCAGTATCTTGCTCTTTGTCATTTTTACAACCAAATCTTGCACTTTTTTCGTAGTGATGCAGAGTATGTTTAAGCCTTTTGCTCTCGCAAGATTTTGAAGATTGCCACGTCTTAGACTTCTGTCCTAATCATTGAAATTGGAGGGGGCTTCAGTTGAGAGGCTAGTGGGTGCTTGACGCTGGGGTGATCTCCCCCAGCACTCCCGGCAATCAATAACGAACGCCCTACAGAACACCTCAGCCTGCTCATTTTTGATACTGCAAAGAGATCTGCCCGATCAGTATTCTACGATGTTCATGAGGTATACAAGCTTCCCGAGCAAGCGGTGAAACGACTAGACAAGTCGAATGCTTGAAGGACTGAGATCCGCATAGTGAAATATGATTACGCGTCGTTCGAAAGAAAAATCGTTGAAAATTATTGGCTGTTTTGAATGTCAGTATTCTCACTTTGTTCAAAAACATGCTTCGAAATGATCATAAGTTCTCTCAATCAGTAATTGAAAGCCATTTATTGTAGGTTTGTTCCTGAAGTGGAAACAACAGAGTATCCTGTTGCCTCAAATAGTAGTACTGCTCAATCGGGTTATGAACAACCACATGATCAAAGTGGTGGTGGGCACGAAAATACACAACTTTTATTAGCCACAGTAAATGGAGGTGATAATGGTCAGAATATTATGGAGACGGATACGATGGATATTGATGACGATCAAGAAGCGTCGTGAGGAAGCCCATATTGTGATCACTTTAGCATAAATTCCATATTATTTTCAATTTTGATATTTTGTCTCGATTTTTTTTGTTCAAAGTAGATTCCTTCACCTGGCTTTCATTATAATTTCTCTCAGTATATTGTTCAAAAGTGTGGGAACGGTCTGAATGAGCGTCAATCAATGTTTTGTTAATGTTTGAAGCATCTGTTTCTCCTTCCCCTGGTTCTACCACATCGTTAACATTGGTCTCTGGGCTGGGTGCCAGCCCTCTGTGTTGTTTGTTTTTTTTTTTCATAAATGTTATTTCTGTCGATATCTTAAGAGTGAGTATTTCTTCGTTCGGCAGTTTTTAATTTCAGTAGCAGATGTTTTAATAGTCTTTGAGAATAAGAGGAAATGTATTCTTTGTGCAACTTCCACTATCTACTTCTATGAGTGCTTACCTTAATCTACTATTGTTCCAGTTAAGGTAGTCACATGAACTTTTTTGTATATTAACACTTTGATGGCGATGTTTGCCTTTGTGGACAAACGATGTATAACGTATGGGACAAAAACCTAATTTTATATATGATCACATTCAACTTGCACTACCGGAGGAAGCTGTGGTACAAAAATTTTTCACAAAGCATTGAGTATACGTGGCTATTTCTATGATAATTACGTATAAGGACTATCCTTTTCTGTTAGGTTGGTGCAAAATTAAGCGCAGTTGCGGACTGTGCTGAAACCGCCCACTACCTCCTGTGGTTTGCCTGAAAATGGCGAGAATGGTTGAATGGTTAACGTGAATTTTTGTAATATTGTGTTTAGTTTTGAGTAGACCGGCTTCGATGATTGCTTTTTTTCTCTCTCTCTCTGAGCTCTGGTGAGGTCAATGACGAATTCCTTGTTGTTTATCGTGTTAAATATCTAATGAAAATATGTGACAACACACCGGTTACTTCTCTCATAGAAGTTATTCAGTGGCTTTAGAGGAAGGTGAAATCACCGGAGTGTTAGCCGTCGTCTTTGACAAAAATGCCATCACAAAACAGACTTTATATAGGAAAGGACGGTCCGTGAGATATAATAGCTCCTTCAGTCGACTATTCATGACAGACCTCATTAAAATATCCGTATACAGTCTTTGGGAATGTTTTTAGCCGTCTTTTCGAGATCTCGTTGCAATTTCATCCATGGCAACAGTTTGGCAGGGACGCGTGCTTTGGCGATTTCGCCATCATTAGTGAAATTGTGTTTAAACTTCAAGAGACAGCTAAAAACACTCCGGAAAACTATGTGAACAATTCATGAGATAGTTTTTATTTTACATGCTGAGGTTTGGTGATAGTGGGTTTTTTGATTCAGCAACGTATAGGTTCTAAGGGTTGTGAAAGTGCTTTGAAATGTGCTTTTGTTGAAAAGCCTTCAAGTGCTGCGTTTTGCTTCACAGATAATGCATTCAGTATCCGTTTTGTTCGTCCCTTATTCATTTCAAATGTTGTTGTGGGTTCTTTCTGATTATGAGGGAACAAATGAAAAACCGACCTCATTTGCTGAAGAGGAACTTCTCATAGGAGTGTTGATAACCATTCGAAAGCTCAGACTTGAGGCTACAGCTCGACGTCGCTGGTTTTTTAAAACACATCTCTATAACTCTGTAATCTGCATACAAAACGAGCGTATATTTCTCGGTGGACAAAGCTTTTTTTGGATTATTAGTGACTATAAGATAGTGTAGTGGGTCCTGGTGCCAATGTTTGTGCTTTGATATAAAGGAGCACTTTGGCCAAATCACGTCGCGGTGAATGTGGTGTTCACGTGACTGCTGACGCAGCACGTCTTAACGGGTTCATAGGACCGTTCACTGGGCGCGGTACCCAGCGCCCACGTGAATCACGCGGGAATCCCTTGCTCCCACGTGGTCAATGGCAATTCGCTTTATTACCAGCTGCGCTGCAGCTAATTTTACATGCTGCATTTCAAAGAAACGGTCTTTTTAGGATATAAGCACAGCGTTGGAATCAAATTCGATTGTGCTATCGTATGACTACTAATAGTTCAAAGAAAAAAATCTCTTCGGAGAGAAATAGGCGTGTCTGAAACCAAAAAATCTGCTCCTGCAGCAGCGTCAAAAAAAGTCTTTTTTGAAAACCTGCGACATGGGGCTGTAGTCTGAAGTCTCAGATTAACACTCCTATGTAAAGTTCCTCTCCAGCGAATGAGATCGGTTTTTCATTTGTTTGCTCCTAATCAGAAAGAACCTAATTTTGTTTTGTTTAGCACCTGTGATCTCATTGAGTAATAAATTGAACGGTAAAATACAAAATTGATACCTCTTTCCCGCTCTGTTCTTGTTTTTGAAGACAGATCAGTTCACATTACTCATTTCCTCACTGTGCCAGTGCCACATATCGAATATGATTCCATAAAGTGAAATTACGACCATATTCCAGTGATGGAGTGATGGCAAACCTTCAAACCTCAGATGGTGATCATCATGCGCACTTGGAGAGCGTGAAATGGGGGGGTTTGATTCCCATCTGAGGTTCAAAGTTTTGTATATCCTCAACATAATCAGATATATTCTTATATTAGATGTACTTTTATACTAAAGTTCATTTAAATATAATTTCCGTCATTAGCAATATCATTTTCCCAATTTTTGGGTAATTAGTGAATGCCATCGAAGAAAAATTAGTAAGTAAAAGTGGTTAAATGTTGTAGAACTTGATAAAATTTTATTCGGATCTGCTGATTTGTAGTTTGGATTGAGTAATTTTACGAGCTAATCTGACGGTCCAATGTCGCGAGAGTAAGTCGGGCTAAGGTAAAATCCTTAAGCCTCCCACCTCAGCCCTTTTATAACGTTTTCGATCGGTTTTTGAACCTGAGGTCGAGCGTTGTCATACACCAAAATCACTTTGTCGTGTTTTAGAGTCCATTTGATCGTTTTATTTGCAATTCAATGTTTAATTTGGTTAGCTTTTGTTGATAAAGTGCTTCATTAACTGCGCGCGACTCACCAAAAAATCTCAAGAGCTCGTAGTAGAGGACGCCTTTCTGATGCTATAGGTCACTGCGATGCGAAAAAAAAGTCTTCCTTTTTGTCGCTAGCGGTTTTCTTTGAATTAAACATGGAAAGTTAAGCTTCTCATAGAATAAATGGCGTTTTTAGGTTGCAAAAGTCGTCATCTTCAAAGTCCTATGAAATCATCATCTGAAATATTTTACATATATGAAAAGCACCTCAGATAGATAGCTTAACGCACTTTTAAACAAAGAAAGAATTTGCGTATATTTATTTTTACTTATAGCATCATAGGAAAGAATAATTGAACGGTGTAGTCATATTTGTACAACTAATATTAGCGTATCACCGCTGGAGTGGTTGAATGAAAAGAATTCTCGTTGATTAGGACCAGATGGTTATGACCTCTTTGGAACTTGCTGAGCTATTTGCAGTTGTGACGTTTTGGACGTGATTAACAGGTTGGAAAGAATGCTCTGGGGCACTTGTGAGAAATTGGAAATCTATGCATGTATCTCAAACAAAAGCATCAATAGCTACTGATCCCTAGCATCGACTGTTTTTAAAAACCTCGCAATAAACATTCAATATAATTTTTAAGAATGTTTAAATCCCTAGCAAGGTTGGTAGGCCAGAGCCATGCACGCGTGTTTCGGCGGTCTCGCCCTCGTCAGTGACTCACGCCCCACATTAACCCTTGCATTGTAGGAAAGAGGGAGGCATATGTGGTGCCAGCACGATGTACAATGACATTGTGTTATCACCACTTTTTAGTCAACAGACCGCGGCTGGTAGATACAACTGAACCACAGCATCAACTGCTTTCAAAAGATAATAACTATCCAGAATAAGGCCATCATTTTCTACGACTTTCTGCCATCGGTCCGCCAAGTTTCGGATCATTGAGTGGATTTTTGGGCAGTCGGTGACAAATTTTACCTGTTTTGGCGGCTTGTGGTTCAGTGAGTTCGTGCGGATCTTGTCTTGGTTTTTGTGGACAAATTTAAACTAGTGGAGATCAGTTAGCACAGCTGTATGAGAAACATAAAATTTGCTTGCCAATTCATGAACACTTGACGACGGTTCATTTTCCAAAGCAGCAATCAAATTTTCGTTGTTCAACTTTGTTGCACGTTCTGAACGAGGCTTCTGCTCAAGATCAAGATCTCCCGCATTGAGAAGCGTTGAGACTAGCGTTCAACAGCAGATTTGCTTGCTGTGTCTTCCCTTGGACTTCATTGATTTCATCGACTGCACCTCGCTGTAAAAGACCCTTTCTCCAATAATGATGCAATAAAACACGAACATCGTTGTATCGTTGAATATGGCGAAAACTTGAAACAAAGTAAAAATGAAGACCAGTAATATCTTGGCCTTCAGTGGAAATCTCACATAAAAAACTGTAATTTTCCCATTAAATGCACGGGAGTTATCTCATGCTTATTAGAGTACCCCAAAACTTTCTTTCCAACCTAGTATCTCCATCTACATTTTAACATAGGTGCTCATATATATATATATATATATATATATATATATATATATATATATATATATATACATATATATATATTTAATATATATACATGTGAATATACATGTATATACTCGTATATGTACATATATTTTCTTTTCATGTAGGTAGTACTTGAGCTAGGCATATTCGGAACATCATACTCTAGCTTATTAGCGTTATCAATCTGTGGTGCTCCAATATCTCACATTAACACCTCCTTAGTTATCCCTTGTATAACTATGTGTTCTGCGGTGGCGCGGCCTTATGTTCGCTGATCTGACCGTAAGAGATCGGCAGACCAGCATTCAGTGCATTTCATATACGACGAAATAATAAGCTTCGTGTCGGCCCTTGCGTGTTAGCATATGGACCCTATGACTTCGTTTTTCCCTGCCTTTTCGAGAGGATACGGTTTAACTTCGACGACGTTCATATTGAGCGGATTTGTTCTAATGAACAATCCACGTGTAAGTGACTGAATATTGTCAAGTGTCGCATGTGGATCTGGGTCGAGAAGTCAGTATGACGAATGACTTAGGCCTAAACCAAAGGAAAAGGAACTGAGCGGTTTGGAGTACTTGCAAAAAGTAACGTAGTAGAGATGACTGCGAACATCTGAATCCGTGACCATCTTTGTTACTGCAAATTTAATGTTTCGCTAAGGAATCCTGATGCTACGTAACTGCAATGCATATTACTTTGGTACTAACGAGCGCAGTGGAGTATTACAGTCCTGACGCTCTATGAGAGCTTTTTTATACACTGCTCTTGGCGAAGAGTTAGCCAGGTGATTAGCTCGCTAAGTCCCAAATGTCCTCCAGAAGGGACAATGATCATAGCTCCGCGTGTGGCGAGAGTTTTGTATTTGCGCGCGATGCAATGGAAATATGGGAAATCATTTGGTAGGCAGAGGTTTCAACAGATCCTTTCTATTAGCAAATGATGAATTAGGAGAGAAGAGACTGCTATAAAAGCTTTTTTCTTATTAAAAAAACGGTCATCTGTCATAAATCTTTTTATTTCGACAAGAAAACCACATCTTTCCCAAAACTATCATATTTCCATTTTTAGTTCGTGTTTTTATAGTCATTCGATATCATTAGAAGTGCCAATTTTGATACTAAACTTGCTTAGTGGGATGATTTCCATACTACGTTTCAGTAGCGAAAAAAAAAGACGTCTTGCTTCTGGAGTGCTTTCTTCCAACTTCTCTGCGAATTTCTCAATAGTTAAATATTATTTTAAGCAAACATCGTTGCTATAGAAAAACAGATTATTATTGGAGAGGCTTATATCGACGTATTTTAGTACTAAAATGCCCCGTTTTTCTCAAATAAATTTCCCTCTTCTTACCACGATTTGCATAGAACGCAGTCGTATTTCGCTGCCTTTTTTACTGAACAGAGCTTTTCCACTAGACTAACAGCAATCACTCAGTAGCTTGAGAACTGGATATTTAGTACTGACTTTGTTTCTGAAACGACCTCAAAAAAAAATTCTAAAAAATAATTGACGTGGGACTTAGCGCAGACTAATATCGTCTTTTACATTTGAGATTTCCTGTCCACATTTCCTGTTCTGTCCTGTCCATGTGATGAATAAGTCCACTTTTTTTGAATTAGGCATAATCGGAGTCGTATTCAAGCACATAAAATCCATCGATTATCCAGGAAGTTTAAACGGTTTGGAAGTTGGGAAATCGATTCAAAGCGTGAAAATTCTTTATATCGACAATGTCCATTAAGACACAACTTGATTCTATAGTAGTATAGTTGAAAGCCTTCCGCTAAGCTACTTATTGGGACGACTGAGGTTATTTTTTATAGCGAACAACTCTAACCATGCTTCAAATATTTCATAATGAAATTTGTATGCAGCAGTACAACAATATTGAGGTAGCAACATACTGATCAACAGAGTTTCATTAAGAGCGCGAGTGCACAAAATTAGGCACGGTCGAAATGCTATGATTTACAAATATCTATCTATAAACATTCACAACAAAGTTTAATTACAATTAAACAAGGAAAAGTCTTCGACAATAGATGTTCACGTTGGAAATGAAACCTTGAGGTTTTTCCTCATCGCAATTTCATTGAGCACCTGAAAAATAGGAAAGCCAAGGCAAGTCATCTGAATTTGAGTTCTTCTTATTGCAGTAAATTAATACTGACCTCACTGACGGTTCTTCGGCTTGTCTCTGGACAGAATGCCCACATTATGACCACAAATATAGCGGTAGGAACGAGAAACATGAGCAGTGATTGAGAGCCAACCTGGAAACGAATCGTCGTTTCTTCAGCTATTTATCAAATGTTACCTTCCTTTTATTTTTCATTTAGAAGGAAAAAAAATTCCAAAAAATGCTCTCAACTAAAACCTAGGTTAATGGATCTGCAAATAGTCGAGGATAAGGATTTCAGATACCGTTTATATCATTTTTGGGATATTTTCCAAGTGTTACAATTGAGACAAATTCTGTATTCGAGAATAATCACGATTTTACTATTTAGAGACTTTCAGAAATCGAAATGAAATGATTCAATGTTGAGCACGTACAATGTTTGCAACGGGAAAGAATGCAAATTCGACGGCAATTTTTGTGAATGCTTCACAAATTGTGAGAATCGAAACAGATGAGACGAGAAGATTCCGGGGAACGAGCTCTGCTACATAGAATCGCGATATAGAGCCGATACCGCAAGCCGTAGTGAGCAGAAGACATGACAATCCAATCAAGGTGACTACCTGAATATCAATCACTCATTAGAAAATTATGGCTCCCTTAAGCGCCCGTGCATACACATTTCGGTACACGCGCTACATCAGTTCTAGCCCTCTAAAATCATTTTAAAGCCATTCAAACCTTTTTTTTCAATTTGTGAGCCGAAGAATAAGACGACAATGTTTAAAAAATTAGCGCTGTGTCTTCAGTGATTATTGTTTATTGATTAATGAATTTTTTAATTTTGATTTTGATGCGATGACTAGCCGTACCGTAGATGACTGGTCGCTAATACGTTGAAGCGCAGTACTACTGTGTATTTCGTTGCACTTAACCATTTGCGGATGTCAGCATAGTTGATATCGCCAGTGGCGCGTAATTTTCGTTCTTCAGCGAAGATTTTCTCTTTGTTTTGGGAGATACTTTAGGCTCTTTACCACTCTGATAGACATGACTTTCTTTACAAGTTTGTATACTTTCTATGCATATATAACTCCTGTGTGCAAAGAAAACTCCGGATGTGAAAAGTCATTTTATTTTCACTCTCAAATGCGCTATAAAAACCTTTTCGAGAATCAGTTCAAACTTCAAATTCACCGAGATTTAGGCTATAGAATGCGGCTAGTGTAGTTCAAGATAAAAAAGTATCCACAAAGTTTAGCTATGCAAATATGGCAAACCGAGTGTGAAACATGATTTTATTTCTGTTGCTACAGCGTCCTTCAAAGGCTTTTTAAAAACCATACAAAGTGTAGGAATTCCAGAGATTTAGGTTCCTCGAATGATTACTTGAATTCTAGACGAAAAGTTTTTTTTTTTCAAAACGAGATTCTTATAGTATTATCTATTCAAACAGCTGATTCATTAAAAATTTCTTCTACTAAAGAGAAATTTGATTTCAAGAGAAGGCATCGAATTTGCATTGTTCACAAGTACACACAACAGAAGACAACTTTTTTCACCCGAAAAAGTTTTCTTCCAGTTTTTAATTCTCATAGTAACGAAGGGGCTAGTCAGTTTAAGATGAGGGCGGGACTGAACTGACAGAAGTGATCGTGTGCATTGCAGAGGACTTTTAACCGCTACTCCACATTTAGTCACGTTTAGTAATTAGATTTGTTCTGGCAATCCATTTTCGGCTATTAGTCAAAAATCCACGTAGGTTACTGCGATATATATGTGTGTATATATATATGTATATATGTGTATATATATATATATATATACATATATACATATATCAGGTGAAACATGAAGCCTGCACATGACCATTTAGCCCATGTGAAGTTTAGGCATAGGGTGTCTCAGTGGTGCAACCCGTAGTAGTCAATTAATTCAGCTTAGATCGCATGTTTTGGATGTTCCTATGTGTTTTTATCGTTCCACCATTTGCAAAATTGTTTGCGAGTGTGAAATTGTTACATCGATTTATTTTACAGTCACTTAATCAGATGAGTTTTATGATGAAATGATGAAAACGAATCTAAATCTTCCTTATGAGACGTAATCAAAAACAAACTAATTGGTTGGCATTGTTGGCATTATACTCTACCCCCTGGTCAAGACTCGCTAAAGCCTGTGGTGAGCACGTTCCAGTGCCCCACAAATCTTGATAGTGTGGGGAAAATCTAGCCATTCGGCAGCATACAAATTACAGGGAATATGTTTTCTAAGGCTTACATAGCTAACTAAAAAGACGGGCTACTCAAAGCGCGATTAATGCTTCGTTCCTCCTATAAACCCAAGAGTTTTGAAAATTGAGGTGTCCCATTTTCTTTCGCTTTATTCGATTTGTTTTTGAATTCTCAAATGGTCTTTCTCGTAAAATGCTGTAGTATGTTGGAGAATGATCCAGTAGCTCTAACCATCGCAGCGTAGCACCAACGCTCGCCATCTAAATGAAATGGGTTGTCCCATAGTGATGTCTCGATGACACCTCATGCACTCATCGACAATGACCAATCTGTGGAAATCTTCTGCTGTGATCGCACAGGCAGGTTTTTTTTCTGAGCCGATCTTTATTGAAAATGAGCGGAACAAGCGCCGCGCCCACTAGCTGCTTTGCAACAAACACCTGTCAGCACTATTGAAGCCCAAGTTCTCTGCTCGAAAGATTATGCCGTTGGTTATCTGGGATTGGGCAGGGCATGCTACTCTGGAAACCACTCGACACACACAGACAATGCCGACGAATACGGGGACGAACCTCCGGAAGTTTGCCAAGGATAATGTTGACCTCACATTGCAAAGTAAACTCGCCACATCTCGGAGAAACTGGGCTGGACGATAGCATCACATCCACCGCATAGCCTTAGTGTGGCTCCATCAGATCATCATCTCTTTCGCGAACTGAAGCAGCATCTGCTGGGGAGAATATAAAGAGAATCAGCTCAAAAGTGATATTGCCGACTTCTTCGATCGCCAACCTCATTCTTTGTGAGAGAAAGGCATTCGATCATTACCCAGCAAATGTCATAATATTGATCATAATGGTGATTAATAATTGCTTTTTTCAATTATATAACAATTGATTTGCAAACGAGTCGAAATGCGAGATAAATTTTGGGACAACTCAATGAATTAAATACCAAATGTTGTCTAGAGCTAGAACGAACTAGTCATTGACTAATACTGTCCTACGTCTCCTAATTTCCAAATTATGCTTCATATATCTTAGAAAACTGATCCTTGTATCCTGCTGATAAGCCAATCTATTTTGAAACTAGAAGTATTTTGCCAGCAAACCTTCCAACTCGGCCCGATTTCGATTGCTATAAGCATTGCCGTCAAAGAGAGAAAGGAAATAGCTGTCGTCGAAATCATCAGCGGTCGGCGTCCCAAGCGATCCACAAGAATTACTGGCACCAATGTGAAGGGAATTCGTAGTAAGCCTGAAGTTTAGTGCCTCTAGAGGATAGAAATGAATTTGCAAAAAAAAATTTCGAGTAACTTATATAATCTTTTTCATATCTATGTTCAAGCTTTATCTGTAAACCCACTGGTGATGAACGTGCCGTACAGAGCATTCTGATAACTCCAGCCTCCCATGTCGTAAAGGATGAATGTGCTGAACGCTCTTAGACATCTGGCTCCAGTAAATACATACGCAATCTGCAACTCATTATCTACTCATTGCTGTCTGGGAAACACTAAAAAAAGCTATAGTCGGTGGTCACAGTAACTTGAACAATATTCACTGCTTTCCTTGATGAACAAACAGGAGGTAATTATTACACTGCTTATTCACGGAAGCTAATGTTTCGGCGGATTTCACCTTTTTGAACTCCTGGAAAAACAAGATTGTAGCTTAGTCAGCCAAATACCTCCATAGTCCCAAAAAAACGAACCTAGATTTCAGTCACAATTTTGCACAAAATTACCGCTTCCTAAAACTCACTGCATAATTACGTGTGAAGATTGTACAGTGTTCATATAAATTGCCGATACACCTCGCCCACATTGCTGTAAAAATGTGAGGAATCGGATGAGATCGCGCATAGCGAAGCAGTCCTTCTTGCTTCTTATTTTAGTTTCTTAAAATTTATTCAAAATGCCTTGACAGCTAAGAGCTGTAGTCTTCGATTCTCGTGTGAGAGCGATGATTGTTATGCGAGAATCTTTTCCGTTATGTCTATGTGTCCTATGCGCGTAAGTCTAGCGAGTTGGTATGTGTTCTTCTGACGGACAAAATAACCCACTTCGTTAAAGTATTCTTCACCGTACACTTTACAGGAGATTAGATAATTTGTACGAATTCCTGTGAACACCGTCTTCACCTTTAGAGCATATTACGCACTCTGCGTTGTACATAGACGGCCGTATAAGCAGTTGCGAACTAGCTGGCGTTTCAAAGTATTCCGTAGTGTTTCAATCATTATCACCAGTTACTTTAAGCCTATTGATCTTTAACAACGTTATATAGCTATACTTAATTCGTCGGGAATGAAAGGTACTGTTGAACGGCACCTTGTTCAGTGTTTCTGAAGATTATATACAAAATCAATAAGTTTTTTGTAATCATGCAAAAAGGAGCCACCAATAGACATCGAAATTAAGATCAGGAAAACGATAAAATCACGGTGATAACACTCACCTTGACCATCACACCAAGCCAAGCAGCATGACGATATACCCGAGAACATGCATCATTCGCTATCCAAGGCATAAAAATAACCGTAACTGAGTCATAATCTGTCTGAAGGGGATAATTCGATTCCTAAAAATCATCATTCGTTACTCAAAAGGTTCATTTTTGTAGCCATCGTATTTAGTAGTTCGATTGTCTTTTTAAAACTAAGTATGATCTATTTCTTAGAGATGATATTATGGTGGTGTTTTCCCTAGGATAGTGGAAATACGTGAGTGCTATCAAGAATTCAATGTAATTCATTTTTCAGTCAAAACAGCAACTAAACCACTACAGTAGAATAGGCGTGCACTGTAAGAAATCTTATAAAGAGGTCATCAAGTAGAACGCTGACCTTTGATTTCATTTTGTGATTCTTCTTAGCAATACTTTCTTCACAGATATTGAGCTCTGTTTCTAAGCTGGAATCGTTCACGCTCACACCGTGGTACTGAGCAAGTGCTTTTCGAGCCTGCAAACGATATTAGCAACACCAGGACATTCCGTAGCACTACTTAATACTTACCTTCTCTCTGTTTCCCTCCTTTTCCATTATAAATTGAGGTGATTCTTGTACGAAGGTGAACAGAATCATTGTGAAGAGTACGAATGCTATATTAGGCAAAAAGATGTACGGCCATAAGTCGCTGTCTGAGAACGGAACTCCCAGTGCTTGAACGACCAACGACCCTTGAGAAAGTAATATATATTAGAGTTAAGCCCAGTTAGTATCCTTTGTTTTTCCTTTCAAGCCAAACACGTGGTTTTGAGTATAAAATTTATCTGAAAGCTGACGTTTCTACGGTTTCGCCTTTCTCGGAGCCGCGAAAGATCACGTTTCCACAACACAGTCGGCCAAACATCCCCACAATGGGTGGCTTCTGGCCTTATTTTAGTGGCCTTCTCTTTTCTTTTCGCAAAAAAATGAAATATTGCATAATGGAAGGAATGATCTGATCCCCTCTAGAGTTTCCAAAACGGCAACATCACTACACGAAATTTTCGTATCATTAAGATGTGATTCATTTCGGTATAATACTCCCTATTGGGAACTCCTAAGACCCCATTCACAGTGGCAGCTTGGCATTGTGAGGCACTATGGACGGTTTTGCTCGACGTGATAAACTCAGTCCTTTTGCTTTGTTTGTTTCACTTCAATCTGTACGTCCTACTCTAACGTTTTTCAAGCGCTCATGTGTGTCTAATTTTTGTGTTGGAACCCTTTTTCATGATGTCGAAAATACGGTGTCCTCGAGGAACCTTTCCAAGTCGCTATGAAATTACTCAACTTCTTCGTCATAGCCTCATGTTAATGATAAATAATGAAGACGCTCAATGCATTCAATGTTTCACATGGTTTTAGCCGAAGACGACCTATTCGGGTCTCTAGTTGTTCGAATGAAGCAACATTCATATTCGAAGTCGTTTTGACGAAAATACAACGTCGCCGACTTGTCTACTATTACGTTCTTTAAGAAATAGTTTTTTTTTTGGTGCCATAGGCAGTTCAACGTTGGTTGCGCTTTCTCGTCTCATCTGGGTCGATGACACTGTACTTTACCAATTCGCGTGCATTTTCAAGTCCTCTATGGAGGATCTATATGCAGGTGCACGTGCTATATAGTTACATAACGTCACTTTAGCACGTTGATACCTTGACAATCTAGAAGGCTCTGAGATTGTGAAAGCCTCATAGCATTCGTCCTTCTCGTCGCCGCCATCTATGGAGCTCTTCCGAGTTTAGGGAATGGGGACGTGATTTTTTTATACTTAGCCTTTTGTAACCTAAGTATAACTTCCTGAGTTTGAGCTGGGCGCACACGGGTAACTTACCAGTTTAATCGGGATGGACAAAGAAGAGCTTATATTTTTCAAAGGCAACTCCTATCCGTCTCCCATGACCTTTCCAATTGTTTGAAATGCAGTATCTTCTCCAATTTGACTCGCATATGTAAAATGTGCTAAACTGGCACTGAATTAACAGGGTATCCATGCTCTGAATACACCTGCGTCTCTGGGAAGTCATGGTAGCTTTGGGTCCTTGTTTGACTCAATACCTTAGGAATCCCCACGTGCCAATGCGATTAACCGGGAAAAGATTCCTTTTATGGGAGATCGATGGCTTTCCAATTACTCTGTTATAATAGCCGAATTCACAGCACGAACTCACCGACTGCCATGAAAAACTCTTGCATAGCAGCCATCCGCCCTCTGATATTGGAAGGTGCACATTCGACAATCCATACTGTAGCATTCACACTGTGCACACCATTAGCAAGAGACCTCAAATCATCAATTCTCAGTTTAAAAGCAGTTTTCTTTTTAAAACATCGAATTCACTTACCACAAAATTCGTCCAATATACAATAATTCAAAGTATGGATGCATATATTTCGATGCAGCACTTGAAATTATCCCAGGCAAGTAAAGAACATTTGCCAAGAGTGCAGTACCTTTCCGGCCAAGCTTCTTGCATAGAAATGCCGCTAGAAATTGTCCGAAGATTGTGGCTATAGGAAAGCACACGTTTAGTAGAGACCATAACACATTCTGAACATCTTTTTTCAGGTAATACTTGCTACATATGAAAGTACGAAATTATTCTTTATTTAAAGCTTCTAGAGGTTTGTATTTTTTTCTCAGTCGATTGTTATTCTTTACGGTCGATGGGTTTTCTCGGTTGCTAGTGGCTGACATTTCGACAAATACGCCTTCTTTAGTGCCTGAACGTATTATTCGTTGTAACTTTATTTATATAACTATGTATTTTGAAAAAAGGAAAATAAATTGAGAATCTAGAATGTGATAAGCGATAAATGATTCAGGGAAAACCGCTCACCGTGAAATCTAGTTTAGGGACTACCTATGTTGTTAGCGCCAGGGTGACGCATGAACGCGCCCCCCATGTCGCTAGGTCAAATTATGGATAGCTGTCAGCTGAGACCCATGCTAAAAAATCAATCTGATATAAGGTGCCATGTGGTTGGCGATGTTAAAGCCTCTCCCTTTTTGTTCATTTGCGGCTTTCTGGAATTTGTCCATAAAGCTTCAAGGGTTTTTCGCTCCGATGTTTTTGATTTGTGCCCCAAAATTTTGACTACTACCTAAATTTTTTTTCACTAGGTCATTTTCTAGCCTGGGTCTCAGCTGACACATATCGATAATTTGACCTAGTGATATGGGAAACGGGTTCGTACGTCACCGTAGCGCTAACAACATAGGTAGTCCCTAGAGTAGATTGCACGGGGAGTGGTTTCCCTGAATCAATTATCGCTTTTCAATACTCTAGATTTTCAATTTATTTTCTTTTTTTTCACAGAGTATATAGTCATATGAATAAAGTTACAGCGAATAATATGTCCAGGCTCTGAAGAAGGCATATTTGCCGAAAAGTCAGCCACTAGCAACCGAGAAAACTTCTCGACCGGAAAGAACAACAGTCGATTGGGAAAAAGATACCTACCTCGTGAAGCTTTGATAAAAACTAGTTTTCTAAACTTTTTTTCTCATTTTCAAAGTTTTATATTATTAGCATGCCAAGGTTTCAGAAGTCGGTCTTTCGAATTGTTACAAAAAGTCCCAAATTAATCTATAATATTCTACTCTTTAAAATATTGTAGTATTCGCTACTGCGTTGTTCCTCAGACTGAACTTTGTAGTGAAACGATCATTAATTCTATGTTCTAAGCACTCTAATTTCTTTGTTTTACTCAGTTCATGGGAAAATCACGAATATTAATTGAAAATTCAAAGTATGGAGTGGATAAAGAATAAAGCGCCCGACGTTGATTATTCTGCAAACATTTCGAAATGCATTCGACTACATTCTTAGTCCCGTAAAGACTGAATGCATCTTGTCCATTTAATTGATTGTAGCAGTGTAGTAGTGTAGTAATGTCAAGTGATCCATAGCTCCGGTCAAGAAAATTTCGACTAACTACGTCTACGAAAACTTACACACAGGGGCGCACAACGTTGAATTATTGACTTGAAAAAATCCGCTCTGAAGAAATGAAGACGTCGAAACGTAGCCGATCAAAAGTTTCACGACAACCTTGTGGAAGCCAGAGAAAATTTCCAGCTGATATCAAAAACGTGTTTCTACCCTCCGGACTAATTTGGTATTAATTCGTCAACCCCCAAGGGATGATGGAAGACCTGGTTGAATGCGACGGATTTTTCACGTCGCACTTGTTTCACGTGAATGCTGTCAATTCCTCGTAACATTTTTGCCCAAGTATTGAAATTGTCCGGTCATTGTATAGTGCATTGGTTAGAAGTGCTGTGCAATGAACATGTGCTCGTTATTTCGATCCGTCTTAGCGTATCTTTCATCACTTTGGATTCGCCTGATTGCTATCTGATTCGCAAGAGTGTACAGCAGACTAATTCAATACATTGGTAGGTCACTAAAGTTATCGTGTAAGTCAAATATGGACTAAACTAGTCTAGAATACGCGATGAGAAAAATTTCGCGGCGTGCACCTCAGGGGTTGATCAACGCCTATCAGTCTCCCTGCTTAATGTTGACTTTTGAACAATATTTATGTATAAGTTGTCGATTCAAAATTGCGAAATAAATAACCTCGATTCTAGCAAATAAACACCTTGCAAAAGGCCGTGATAATAAGGCATGACAAAATTCTCTAGAAACAAATCGTTCGGAGGCACACTGACGAACGCGGTTTTTATAACTATGGAACCGATTTCTGGTGAATTCTCATCATATCTCAACGTAAAGACTTCTCTGAACGTTAATTTTCAAGGTTCAGAACAACGAAAAAGATATTCCTGCGTTTTCTTCAATAACAAGAGTCCCCGTGGTACATACCCTCATCAGCAGTAATAGTCTCTCCTGACGAGATAAGCTTACGCGAGGGAATGTCCCTGCAGATTGTTAACTGTTAATTGTATAGAACAGGTTTCAATATGCAAGTTCTAACCAAAGACCTTTGTTCGACAAGTCATGGAGTGCGTGAAAAAAGTGTGGTGAAAGAGGTTTATTTAGTAAAAGAAATCGCTGAAAATAAGTGCATAGTATACAAAGCACATCGTCAAATTTGTCCATCACACATACATGACATTCTATGCATCTCGATCATCCACTGTACTAAGTGTCTAGGATAAGCGAAGATTTCTAGACTTATTAGGCAGAGAAACTATTGACATGTTAAGCAGCCTGACGCTACTAGGAGGATAAACTGAAAGAACTTTCATATATATATATCTAGTAAACTCACAAGGACGTCACGTTGTAAAGGTAAACCGGTCCTCTCAATCCACGATTCATTGATGAATTTCTCAATCTGGAGATACGGTTGATTCAATACTGACGCCACATACCCTTGTTGAAAACCTGACGAGAGACAGAGGGCTACCGATAATACATGGATCGATATAGTAGGCATCAGTTGTGACTGAAAGTTGAGGAGATTGATGGTAAATTTTCCAGACAATTCAAAAGGCGAAAAAGCAAGTACACCTGCATATCGTAACAAGGCCATGGAAAATTCCAAACAAGGATTTGGTTTACAAGAACTTTTACTTTGCCACTATTAGAGGAGATATGGTGCCTTGATGGTAAATCCAAGGATTCTGAGTGATATGCAAAACTCTGGATCTCAAGCAGGAGTTGAACCAAGGTATTATCCGTTCCACTACGCAACCGAGGCCACCGTCCACGCCCCCTAGTAAGAGTGAAACACTGCTTCAAGTCTGTCTGAGGATCAAATTTTTTTATATCACTTGGCATTCTTAGACATCTGATTACAAAATCATAAAGCTGCTAGAAGATTGATAATATAGAGATGCTTGTAAATCAATTATACTCAATAGCTGCCAGCTCAAATGTGTTCAATGGCAATTCGTGCATACTATACTAAACCCGTGGACGGTTTGTTGCCAACAGCCGCAATGAGTTATACCGATGAAAGAGTGGTAACGGAGCTGTGGCGTCGGTGGTGTGGTGGTAGCACGCCCCAGGCACAAGGATTTAGTGACTTTAAGCGGTTTAACTCAGAAAATCAAAGACTGTTAATGCTGAAGTACAGCTCTGCAGGAGCTGACTCACTTTTACTCTCGCTGATTTATTTTGGAGACAAAAAATATAGCAGATGAAAGAATGAAAGCAAAGAAAAATCGCACTGATAATTGATCTAGTTCTAAGATTACTGTGATGCGATACGTTTACTTGACGTAGAAGGACCGATTGCCTTATCGTCGTAGCAATTTTTCTTAGTCAAAAATTCAACTAACAACGACATTAGTTTACGATCACCAATAAATGTGCACATGCTTACTACTGTTAGTTAATCAATGAAGAATGCTTGCGATAGACAGATCTTTTGTTGTCACTTTGCTGTCATAGAAGGTAAACGGCACTAGAAGATTATTCTTAACCAGTTTATTCAGTGACGAAGGAAATTACGAATAAACATATTACTAGATCCTGTTACGATTCGAATGATCAGAAGTGCTGTCGAATAGAACAAAGAACGTCCGAGTGCGAGTGACGTACCATTGGAAAGTACCAGCCAATTTTCAAGCACTTTGATAAATCAAGATAAATGTGTCTATACCAGCAAGAAACAACGGATTCTTCATAGCTTGCCTTCTAAGGGATTCACTAATGTATAAAGATGCTATTCCAAATCTATATTAAAGTTTTGGTGCGCAACTGTCATCGTTTCATCAAGTTGTTCAATTCATTGCATAAGCATTTCAAAACACTGAACACAGCACGGAACACGGTGATATGGATATAGCTGCGAAAATGGTGTAAATAGTACTTAGGAATCTTGTCGATCGAGGAAAAATAAGATTTATAATAACAAAAACGAGACCATTTCGACTTTGGGAAAGATAGCTAAAAACACCAATGAAATGATGAAGGAAACAGTCAGTTCGAACATGATAGTCGAGAAATTTCAGGATTTTCAAAAGTACTCTTACAATAAACCAACTATAAAAGTAGTCGTGCTAATGGAAAAATCATTTCAAGCTTTGCAGAGTTGTGGAAAATTATGAATCGAGATATTAGAACAGTTTCTAGATGCTGATATCTCAAAAATTTCTGTGAACGTCGAGCATATATCCAGTGAGTTTCGTTCTGTCGAGAGCGTCATCCATGAAGGTGATGCGTACATTTTATACATGACATTGTTTTTGTGTACTTCTCTCTCTCTACAATATATATATATATATATATATATATAGACATACATATATGGATATACATATATATATGTACATATGTGTGTATATGTGTATATGTGTATTTATACATTATATATATATATATATATATGGGGTCTCTCATAATTTTTTTCGCACTATCCTCTGACTCACTTCTTGTCCATTTCAGTTGGAGTCATTGTTAATAGGCTGTGGATATTGCAAAATGGTCTAAGAGAAAGACCACCGACTTCCTTGATTGCCAGCCTCATTACTTCTGGGTGGAAGGCAACCAATCTTTGCCCCATGAAATGTTTTCATATCACTGATCACTTTGGTCATTATATTGATGATTAATTGATTTCTCCAAATAAATAACATTTGAATTTACAACGATGTCGGAACGTGAAAGAAATTATGAGGCCGTTCAATAGAAGCGATGTATAACTATCAGCTCTCAATTTCAGAGCTCTGTAGGTGGCTACGAATGATGAGAGATTTAGCGCACGATGGCTAAATTATTATAAAATGGTTTCGCATCCTGTCTTGTTATCCTAGAAAAGAGCTTACCACAGTCGTTTATTGCATACATTTTTGCCACGTACTGATGTTCTAACCCAGTTTAGTACGAATTCGTGCAAAAACACCTCAGCAGCGATCCACGGTCGAAATCTTGTTGCATAATCTAAGAATATCGGCTTATGCATCGATAAGGGTAAATAGCAATAGTCCAGCCAGTCTTACTACACGATATCTCTTATATTTCACTTCTTGCTCACTTTGCACAGGATTTATAGATCAATATGCGAAATGCTAAAGTCTGCTTGATTAATGACGGCACTAATTGATTACCTCATTAACCCAAGTAAAAATAACTGCGGTTTTTCAAGTACGCTGATATTTCTTGAAAATATCTTTAGAAAATCTGTTATTTTTCATTGGTTGGGAATTCGTCGAGGTAAGCAGATGTCTATACTGCTAGCAGTACTAAAGTTTGGACTTTAATAGTCCCTTTGAACGTACAAGACCAGCTTGATACTACGCTTTCTGCTACGCGGTTACCGTTGTAGAATTCTTTCAAAAGAGGTTTTTTGAGCAATGAGAGAACAACTTTTCACATAATTCACTTCAAAACGAAATCTTTCTTGCAAAAGCTTTCAAAATGAGCATGAAAAATGTAGCAAATAAACCATAAGTATCAAGATGAATAGTTAGTGAATATGATTTGAAATCAATACACACAATTAGGAAAGTCTTAGAGTTGCGTTTCAAACAGCGTACAAGATTTTAAATTTTCATGCAAATTCAGATATTGTTTTTTACACCGAAATGGTGCGTCTAATCTGGATTTTCGTAATTTCTTGATACTGCACATAATGAGAGCTTAGGTGCATGTATTATGTGGTTCTGATGGTCAATAAACCTCAACCAAGCCGTTTCACTCTTTAGAACAAGGATTTCATCGGTTTGGTCTTCATCTGGGCTGTATGTTGATATATCCTTGTGCTTCTCTGGGTGGCTTTTTGAGGGTCTCTGCTCCGCTGGCACTCCTACTTGAGATGTTGTCTTTGCTGATGCCATAAAATGAAGTCATTCAGCAAAGCACAGTCATTGAGAGTGAGAAATTCGAAGATCTGCCACCGCAGAATACTTCATCATCATTATTGTTTATACCGACAAAAGATTTTAAAGATCTCATTATAAACTTGCTGAAGTTGAGAAATTCAGTGCTTATCATGCGATTGTTTCGGATTGGCTCTCGAGCTTGAACACAAGCGGTAAAAGAATTTTTCCACCTTGTGCCTGATTGTGTAAAACTTCGCTTGAAGAAGATCTTTGTTGAGATCACTAGAGAGCGTTGACACTGAGGATGTGTCAACTACTATCTCTTATTCATAAAATTGTTTTAAATCATGAACGAGGCGCATCCATTATTAGGACAGATTCATAGGATCATTTATCGCAGTTATGGGTAGTGATTTGGCGAGTAGATTTAATCTTCGCATAGATGTTCCTTGGTAAATGCAAATGGATAGTATTTGATACAAGGTTTCTAGTTCGCATATTAAGTAATTCTAAATTTCAAGCGACATAAATTCAGTCCCTTTTTCTGAATTAGTCTAATTATCGCAATTTTGATTATGGTGGTTTCGCTTATCATATCATACGATACATAAAAGTATAAATAAATTTTTTCTCGTTTAACGGTGGTCTCGCTCTCTCTCTCTCTCTTTCTGTCTTTCTCCTTTGCTTCCTCTTTCTCTCTCTCTCTCGTGCTTGAAACTTTCCAACTAGAGATTTTCATAACTTTTCGTTCGAAATAACTTGCATCAACTGGTTCACAAAATATGTCTAATTCATCCTTGTAACCACTGGCGAATAGCGAGGTATTCGGTTGGTGCAAAAGCAATTGTGGTTAATGCATTGTTGGAATTTGCCGTATGATATTGGAACATATTAGGAGACTGAAATTATCGCATAACCTGAAATCCGAAAGAGCAAATACTTTCGCACCAGCTCAATGCTATACGTGATTTTTGTGACGCCAAGAATTGCAAGGAATGTAAGGCGGAATATTAGAGTCTGGTGTGAGACTGCATCATGTAATGTGGTGCTCAAAAGTGACGTAACTGCCAATGCGTAAGAGGAACCTTTTTGTATGAGTAATAATAGTGTCACAGGACGCTTCTTAGATTTTTGGTTTCTTACAGGAAAATCGGATAGAATTTCCCAACATATTTGGCCTCGAGTAGTGTATGAAGATTGGTTTTTTAAATAGCAGTCCTGACATTGTAGGTTCTCAACAGGATATCATTAATGTATGAATTTGACTCATTTCTAAAATGTTTGGCAAACTTGAAGGCTTCCTCGTCTATTACATGTTTTTATATCTTCTGAATAGAACCGCATATATTGGGGCTGGAGGAGGAATGAAAGCTGAAGCATTCCGCGTATATCAATTCCTAAAAAAAGCATCATGCATGCAACTTCATGAAACATCACAGAGTAATAGTGGATGCATAATTTGCCTATGAAATGACTTTCGATGGCCCACTGACACATCAAGTCACCACTTCTTTTCTCTCGAAAATTATGATACTGATTTGTTGTCCTCGAACATTTAGTAGGCTTTCTGAGTTTGAGTGCGAAATCGAACAAGAAACGTCTAGTGGGCATGCAGTCCAGCTCGAATCACTGCGCTACATGAGCCTTCACATACGCCATATCACCGCTAGTTGTTTACTTATTGTGTGAGTTCTGAACTAGATTTTTTAGATTGATATGCCGGTATGCTGACGGTCAGATTGTGATAAATTACAGTTGTTAGAATAAATTTAGTATCTTTGCGACTCAATAATCAAGGTTGAAGGTTTATAGGTAAAAACTGCAATTCAGTATCGTGAAATGAACTCGCGACATAATGAAATCGTAAACTACTGAAGAGGTATCAAAAACAGCAAAAAAAAACCTATATATACGCACATATACATATGCATATATATATGCATTATATAATAATATATATATATATATATTGCACGATGTAAAGCATACAAGTTGAAAAATAATCGCAACCGCAATTTCTTTGAATTATGGGTAATCGAACCGAGGAAAAAAAGTAGAGATGTTAAGAAGAACTCACGTAGGAGTTTGTCTGTTTATCTACACGTTATCATACTAGTGACACGATGGGTGATTTTTAATGAGCAGATTGCTGTTAAAGTAGGTCATATATGCGGGGGAGTGGGCCATGCACATACGAGACTCAACGAGTGAAGTGATAAGCCGAGACGATGACAACGATAAGCATCGAAGGTTCAACATGACATATCAAGTTGTAGCCAGGTCATGAATTGTTAACGAACCTGGGCTACCGATGGCACATGTGTGTTTTCAACAAAGCAACAGCTAACGAATTATTCATTCGGTCATGAACCTTTCCTTAGAATTTCTTTATTTCTCTATTCTTTAGAATTCTTGAAATTTAGAAGAAAAAATAGAATATTTCTGTAGAACGTCAAAAATACACTTCAGTACTAGCCCAAGTAGGACAACAAATATTGGAGCACGTTCTTCTTGTTTGAAGAACCTGATTACGGCAGCATTTTTTTCCACTTTACTTACTTACTCACCTACTACTTCGGTATTAGATGGCCCGTCTTCACTAGTTGTGCGGTTCACAGCACATATTCTAAATGGAATACTGCTGGTCGTGCTTGTGATAATAATTGGTTTCCTTATGAACCTTGCAAAGGGTTCTTCAGGCCTTCATGATGTCGTTTCCACGAATGGGTTTCGGCGACGGATCTTCGGCCGGGCTTCCTATTAGCTGATTCGGAGATGGTGTTAGACGGAAATTAAAAGCAGAGGTAGGAAAGGAAATAAGCCGACCGCTCACGGATGATGTAGAAACCGAAATGTTTTTTTATCACTTTTATATGACCAGAACGGCAATGTTCAAAACGACACGGATGTTCCCTAATTATTGAAGACACTCAACTCTGGCGTAGAGTCTCATTAGCGCCATTCATTCCATTTGGGCGTTCAAGAACGAATTTTCAATCTACCCAGTCATTTGCAACGATTTCAACCAATTACATGATAACTGAGAAACATGATTGACTGCTGATCAAGCGGTTCGAGATGTTCCAATTAACATCTTCCTTTGTTCTCACTGTTGCAAATGCTTTAGCAAAAAAGACCTGTTCTACGCCATGGTATTGATATCATAGGTCTAACTTTCGAGAATACTTTTCCCATAAACGAAACTATAATTAACGAAATTTCTTCCCTCAAACTAAATGAATGTTTTGATTTTTTAGAAGTAATAGACGACAACACAGAAGAGATTAAGAAACAAAGAAAATTGAAACGAGATCCAGTAGAGAAATTATGAAGTGATTTATTAATTATAGAGTGGCGCCGGAGGAAAGTGAAAATCATGGAGAGCATAAAGACTATTCAAAGTATGAAATCCAATTGCACGATATCATAACTAGTATAAAAACGACCTTTTTTTCTTCAAGAAAAATAATGTGATATGTAGCGATTAAAGACGAAATTAGGAGGAAGTTGGTCTGGAGAATCATGGATAGGTTTCAGAATTGGAAATCCTGATCGAATTAAGAACGTGAGACAATAGACAATCATTGAAGCTTTCGGCTCGAATTCAATATGAACTGATGCGTATGATTTGATAACGTAAGACGAATTTCTCGCACACTGACATGAAAACAAATTACAACGTCGCAAAGTATAGCCGTTTTCTTAAACATGAAGGCTTTGCCATGTTCATCTTTATAGTCACCTTAACAGCCATTTTACAATAAAATGTGGATGGTTGCATGAATAAAAAGAGGTTATTAACTCACTTTATTGATTTCTGCCTGATCTCTAACAGGCGAAAGTGTATGACGGAATCTCTGGTTGTCGCTCATTGCCTAAGGTTAGATTTTTCTCTCAGTTGCGAAATACGGAAAACTCCTAGCTTCGACCTTTCGACTACGACTTCAATAACGACAAGTGATCCTTCACCCTGTCTGCGTAGCGACCAGGCTTCTGACTCCTATGCTAAGCCAGACAATCGTTGAACTGAAAGGGTCAACACGAAAGGATGTTCGTAGATCTCTCCACTACATCCTCGATGCTCATGAAAGCTCTCCAAGCTGTTCGCTTTTATCACCTCAATTGTGGAATTAGGTCGCTGATCATGTTGGCTTTCCGACCTTGATAAACGTAACTAGAGCATTCGGAGATATTCATTCCATTTAGTGTGAATGGGGCATTCCAAACCATTTTGTTCCTTATGTGCATAGTTTTTGTGAGGTTTATTCGGAGACCAATCTAACCTCAAGCACTATCAAATTCAATCAACCTTTTTTCGCCTGGCTAATGCTTAGCGTCGTAAGATCGACCTCATCAGCGAAACGAAAATGGTGTAATTGTCAAGTGTCAATTCCCACTCCTATGTCGCTCCATTCTGATGTTCGCATGACGTTTTAGAGGATAACAGTGCATGATTTTAGCTTAATGGTATTGTATCATTTGAAATTCATTTCTTACGTTGATAAAAATATCGTCATATGGTAATATATCAGCTATCAGATTTCCATAAAGCTCGAGGGCACGGTAGTGCAGTGGCTAGTGGTGCAGTGTATAAGGAAGTAAGATGAAAAGCATGGCACTCGTTCGATTTCCTCAACACTCTCTTGCAAGTATTGAAGGAATGCTGCAAACCTCTGAGTTTTAAATGGTACATCTATGTGCCATCGTTCTTGACGTTTCGCGTCATGTGCCACGATCCTCCACGACGCACGCAACAATGGAAATGTAAGTTATCCCGTGAATCGGACTTATAAATAGATATAATCAATATCAAAAAATGAAATTTCTTAAAAGAGACTCCTATGAAGATTTATTTCATTCAAAGATGCCCATATGTCGAAAATTTTTTGTGTTGCGATGAGAATACAATATCCGTCCAGAAAGGAACATATCTCAAACTGTTATAAAACATTTTATTACAATTGTTTCCTACTAGTTTATGTTTTTGTAGTCGTTCGATAGCTCGAGAAAAGCTGATTTTGATACTAAAATCGGTTTTTGCAACAATCTTCGTATTGACTTTTAATTACGTAAGAAGATTACGTTTTGCTTTCGGAGGAGTTCTTTAGACTTCACAGAGAGTTTTTTGATAATATATAATATATAATGTATATATAATGAATATATAATGAATAATGAATATATAATGAATTTTTGAAGCTAAGCGATTACTCGTGTTTCCTTGGCAAAAAAAATTCGCTAGAGTACTGGTAATCATCAAATGTCTTCAGAAATGCTGATTTTGAGACTGAGTGTGGTTCATTATGAGACTTGTGATAAAAAATAGAAGAGCACGTAAAATCAGTGCGCTTAACCAGTGATGGAGGTTACAGCGTGAAATAATGTTCATATAGGTGGAAGTATAGGTGGATAACATAGGAACTTATCACCCAGAGTACAGTAGAACAAATCCTCTTCTTTAATTCTACAAAAATCTCAATTCCTATAGTCCACTAATGATACGAAGTTGCTCCGATTTTTGATGAAGTGACAACGTATTGCAATACACAGTTTCACTTTTGACGAACAAATTATTCATACGTATTTGCTCTTGCAGATTTTAGCCAATAATGCTTTTATTGAGGTCTCTTTCGTCATAGTCACCCATTTATCGACGACAGAACCCTCTTTATTGGTGGTAAAAATCAAAATTCACTAGAAAACTACCACATTGTCATCGCAACGCGCCACGCTGCGGTCCCGCTACTTATCGCGTGAAAGTATAACATAAGACTCAAGGGGCTAAGAAACATCTCAGCTCGGCCAACTCCAAAATTACATGGAGAATAACCTTGTCCACCATTTGACAACATTCATAGGGAAGATGATATCTTCGAGCAGTAGCCTAGATAACTCGTGAAAGATTCTGAGACCTGATAACATATTTCAAGCCTTTTATGAGGTTTGTTGCGACACTTATAAAGTGCTAGGAGCATGTTTCGGCCTTCCAGCCTCATCAGTAGCATGGTGCATTTTCGTTCAAATAGTACCCCGTGGGACACATCCCTTATATAGAGGAATCGACGACGAACATTCTACACTCGACATACGGTGAAAGCATCACTACGGCGTTTTTCACATTGATCTATTATCGATTACATGGGGTACGGCTGATACGTGGACATATGAATTCCTCAATATATGTTATTAGATTATATTGCTTTTGAGCGAGGTCTCACAGCAATCAGTTGGGAGGTTTCGATTCAAAGACATCTAGAGAGGATGTATAGAAGGAAGCGACTTGTTGAAAAAGTACTAAGATAAGCGCAGTGATTTGCCATAGTGGATCATATATAATAAAACAAATAAATTGTAGCTTACGAAGAATCTTTTCTGCTGAGTAGAGACGTCTGACTGTTTCTATGCTTTTATTTTCAACTGAATCAAAGGTTTTCTTCAGATCGGTCGAAGTGGAACAGAGTGGTCTCTTGTACTCTGTGGAAACTTCAGTAGGGCTTATTATCGTGTGGATGTAGTATATAGTATTGGAACCTTTTAGACAACCAGTTCATTGCTTAACTGTCACACGTCCAGTGTTCTAATATCCCTGTTCAGTGCAACATCAGTATGAGTTTATATACGACAGACGCAGCAAGCATTTAGGATATGGTTTCCCTTGTCGCACAGGTCTCTTTTTCTGAACAAATACACGGTCTTGCTGATTTTCCATTGTCTAAAAATCTTGCATTCTATCAGCTATCGTGTGAAGACCCAAACCAGTTTGTTGATGGAAACTGGCGAGAGATTTTGCAAGGTTTCAATTGGTGTCCTGCCTGGACCAAGTCTTGTTCAATTCTTCAGACGACAAAAGCAAGTTCGATTGGATTTTGAAAAGAGAGACGACAGGACAACGATTTCATCTTTGTTCTTTCCATATGACGATAGCAGGACGTCGTTATTGAAGAGATATGAGTATTAGTCGTATATGTTTTCTCCATTGCCTCTCTGAAAGCTGTAAGAATAAGGAATCATGCCAGAGATAATAACGATCTGATTGCGGGTATGATTTTGGGACAGCAGTGACCTCTCAGGCAGAACCTTCGATTCACTATATTGCAGTCTATTTCGCTATGATATTCTCCATGAGAACGTTCCCATTTCTACCGTTGAGAGTGGGACTTCTGGAGCTGTAAAGTACCCCAAATGGCTTCGGTCGCCATAGGTTCCTTCCCCGATCGTTCCATTTTGATTCAAATTTCTCAATATGACGTTCTTCAAGCGTTCTTCTTCATCCAATTTTCGCGTTAAGATTTTTACGACATTAATGAATGTGTGCTCTTTATTTGGAATGATTCAAGACGGTGTATAACACAGCCATGTGAAATAAGTTTGTAGCAAATCAAATAGACGAGGGAGAGAGAAGCAGCCAAATGGCCATTATTGAGTGTGGTCAAAGAGTCTTGTGGGCCTTACTCGTAATAATCCTGACAGTGCTTAAATAAGACCACTGCCAAGATTAGCCTTTGTGCAGCGTCATTTCGCCACAATCACCTGATCCACAAGTATACGTAACCGACACTAAAAATTTATGTCCACTGTGGAAGGCAGAACATCAAAACAAAATCATCAATCACAGATATTCGCGCCATGACTAAACCATCCTGCCCACTTTTTGTATAGTTGCGGAAATTTTTTCCTGAAGAACTTTTCCAAGTTCATATGAACTCTTTAATATCGATATCGTTTTTGTCACAGCTTTCTGTGGGAATGTGCACAACGAAGTTGTTCAAAGCTGGTATTAATCCACGTCGCATCAACCGTAGGCGTCGCACAAACGCAGTTAATTGCTTCAATGAATCGATGTCCACAGCCAAACTCGTTTCAACTGAGGTACCAGCGCCGTCGAACCTCTGCCTTGCATTCTCCAACAAGCAGTTACTCTTTGGAATCATGGGTCATAGAGCCTTAAGTTGGCGGCGCTTTCTGGTTTCATCCACACCAGTGACGTCATACCTTGTCCTTCCTGTCTGCATTATCAGTTCCTGTATATAGGATTTGTATGAAAGTGTATGTGCAATATAGGTGCTAATTGTCACCTTAGTCCGTTTCGAGTTGGGCAGCATAGAATAGCGCAGATTTCAACAGCCTCAACGTACTCTCAGTGTACTTCTGGAACACTTCGTTGTAGGCCCTTCGCCAGGTTGACTCGTAAAAAAAAAACAGATGGTAAATCATCGCAGTAAAAGCAGGATGTCTACTTCACAAAGTTACCTGAATTTCAGGAAGATACATGATCGCTTTTATTTGAGTTCAATTTTCATATCAACCACTTGAAGGCGGTCAGCAAGTAATCGCGCGCAAATCCTTCTATTAGAGAAATCCGTGGCTAAATCTGAGTAATGCCCGTAATTTTATCAATGAGACTGATTATGACGCTTGATTTGCAGGAAAAAGTACTAGCCGTATTGGAAGCTCCCCAATAGAATGTCATTTTGCAAGACTATTGTGAGGACTTTTGGCACTTCATTGATCCATCTTCACAGTGTTTTTTCTCACGGTGCGATTCCCAGCACTTATAGTATTCGAATCGCCTATTCGCCTTTTTTTGAAACGTCGTAGTATACTGGTTGAGCACGTCTCTTTGCGATTTCGAGGATAGCCTGGCTGTGGAGTTTTAAAGGGCGTTCACTGTTCACTGTAGGAGTGTTGGGAGCGCGGGTTTAGCCCGCACTGGCCGCAATGAGCATCATAATCACTCGGGCATGGCGCCGCCATTATGAGGACTACGTTTCAGTGTCAATTTCTTATCTAAAATGAATTCAAAACAGGATTGAATACGTCTTCATAGTGAGATTTTCTATAATAGTATAATGGTCTATAATGGAAATGGTTAGCTGTTGGAGGATTGCGTTTCTAAGTGCAACTCATGGGAATACTTGATCGTTCAAGTGCAGTGTTCACACTTACTTCCCTTTTGAGTAATGGCCTCATACTTTATAAGAAGTAACTTTATAAGCACATTTTCATAACAGTAGTTACAATCAGGCTACTAGGGGTCAAAATATTTAATCACATAATGTTCTTTTGATGGACAGATTTCGTCACCACGTCGGACATCATTTGCTAATTACGACACATACACGCAGAGTTGTTAAACATGACAAAAAAGTACAGAGGAAAATAGCAATCAAAAATACTGGATGATGACCATCTGAATTTTCAAGTGGCTTACCTTGTTAGCTTCACTATTAAATATACTAGATATCTTAGACGGTAAGCTTCTGCTAAGATGCTGATATTCTAGAGACAAGCACCATGAGCATATTTGGCGTTTTGGAGTCAAAACTAATACAGTGGCTCACTTATGAAGCTCTTCACAATTTACTAAGAGACTATATTCACTGGCTTCAGATATCTTGGCCTCAAATTTCTTAACACATAACGGACAGCGAGCGTCGTATACAATCATGCACGGCAAAAAACAAATGTATACTGGAAAATTTAGTTATGTGACAGCTCACAGCGATCTTTACAATTTTTATAAAGACCTTTAGAGTCTACAGAGCTTTGCCAACGGCAAGCAAGTCCTTCTATATACCAAATTGACAAATTGACTTTCCTTGCCCCCCCATAAAGCACAGTTTATTCGCTTTTCTATCGTCACAGTTATATCGACTATCGAAGAGTATGCATTTTGTAAAGAGAAAACGACGTGTCTGCAATGTGCCCTGATATTTACCCCACCACGCTTGTGCTAAGCCACAAAAAATATAAATTTGTCCTCCAATTATAAGAATCTGTACAGTTGAAGGATTCGACTCATTGTGGTCCTAAGCGCTTTGCAAACGTTCCCTACTTGCTGAGTTCATTTCCTTGTATTACACTGCAATCTACCTTGAGATAGACAAAAGTGATGTTGCTCGTGTTTAAGATATTCTGATGACAAAAAAAAATAGGGGGAAAAATACAGCAGTTCACGTAAAAGGAAAGAAAGTAAGATACAGAAAGACAAACTTGCGCGTTCTCTAAGCTGGCGCACGATCTCCGAAAGAGATTTAAAACGAATGAACGGGTCAGAAAAATGATACATTCATAACAGCATGGTAAAGCTATCACGCTCACAACTCAACCTATCCACTTTCAAAAAACGCTAATTATCAAAAACCTGGAGTTTTCGGTTGAAATCACTTACCGGTAAAATGCAGATCAAGTACTGATATAAGTATTTATACGAATCATCGGCAATAAGTATCTGATCGATCTAAAAGGCCTTGTTTTTATCGCAGTGAAAACGTCAGCAATTGACTAGTAATATAGACGAAATGAACTATAAATCGGATGATTGCACTTCTGAAAATGTCCACCAATAGATAAACACGACGAAATGGATGATTATTTGTGAACATGATAAACATGTATTTGTGATCGTCTTTGAGTATTCGCTCTCTTTTGATGAGAAAGTGACTAAAAACACAGATGTAAGCAAATGTCACGTGCCATCCGTCGCCGTTCTCTCATTGATTATCAACTGATCATAGATTCATAGTCTCTCAGTTATTATCTGATTTAATTAAAAATTAGAAGTGTTTCAATTCGTCTCCATCACATACAAAAGTGGCAAAACTTATTGATATGCCTCTTGAAAAACACCGAGAGTATCATGCTTTTTGTTCTGGCTCCTCATCAACACACGTAACCATCAGTCTAATGTTGGCGCTTTTCCTGGTAGATTTAGTCCTTAGCGGCGCTTGTCTTCAAGTCATCGCTAGGATACCATAATGTGTATACTGATCTGACTTACCAACTACATAGCAGCGTCTTTAATCTTCGATCGCTTGCGTGGACTCTTTTATATGTGTGTGATACGGATTACTCTTAGCATTGACCTAACAAAGTTTCCTTCCTAACGTCAGGTCACCTCTCATAGCAGTCATGCAGTTTTAAGACTTTTGAGTGTAAGTGGACATGGAGCCATGGTGTCCGAGAGATGATAAAAAAAAATTTTATTGGGAAAAGTACTAAATGTGGTACAAGTGTTTGCTGCTTTTCCATTAATCCCTTGTTTTTCTCAAGAACTTATCGCGCAAACAGATTTCTCCTGCTCAGCTTGTAAGGGGATCTACACGCCATTTACCAAGATTTACTGCATGAATCTGAACTGTTGTGTAAACTATTGCTTCGGGCAACTTTTGATCACTACTGATTAATTTGGCGCGAAAACGATCGCGCAGTGCAATTTTCGTTGCTCAGAATTTTTTCCTCCGTTACATGAATATCTCCACATGCTTACACTCTTTGCTCCATACATATCTCTTATGTGAAAAGAAAACTTAGAGGATGAAACATATTATTATATTTTCTGCTACAGCGCAATTGAAAGACCTTTTAGGAAAACAAGCACGGTGCTAAAATTGCTGAGATTTAGACTGTTGAATAGTAATTAAGAGTCTAAGGAAATAGCTCCGTTTAGTGACGAAGGTCTTCGATAATCGTGTACCTAGGAAAGTACACGGTGGACGAAACCCTAGAACGCTACCGTATGGCTGGCTATCTCCTGACTACAAGAAGGAACAAGCTCCAACTAGCATTCAAAGAGATAAAATCGCTGCTGTGAAAGTCAATACAACACTTTATGGAGACTGCTCTTGATTATGTTCATACTTAGCATGATGGCGTTATAATCACCGTTATAATGTGGGAAGAAATTACCAAGTCGAACTATCGACATGCATTGAGTTTGATGCATTCTATTTAAAGGTAATATCCTTGATTTATGTTGAACCAAGCGTACATCAACCGCTTTGGACGTTAACTACTGGATACATTAATTGGAATATACAATTCTTCCTTATCAAATAGAAAATTTACCAACTTCGAACGAAAGGAACTCTGAGTAATCAAAAAAATTCTTTTTACTAAGGTGCCTAGCACTGGTAAAATCTTATAACGATGAATTCAGTAATGTCCTGTTATATGCAAACTTTAGACCTAGGAAGGATTTGAACCCGTATATCACCCTCTTCGAGGCGGGTGCCGACCCATTGCACTAACGGAACTCTTGTTATGCTATCACTTTTTCTGTGCTCTATATATGTATATGTGCTTACTAGGCCAAACCGTTGCCGGTTGGTTGTTTACATATTGATTCTTGTATGGCAGAAAAAGAGTTGGAAGCAGAAAAGGAGCCAGGGTAGAACAATAGGTTGGTAGGCGCCATCGAAGAAGGTGACCTGAGGTTCGGTTTTCGTCTGAGCTTCAGTTTCTTACACATCTTTTCAACACTTAATTGAATTGATCCGTCTTCACATTGTGCAGATGTCTGTACTTCTAACATTGAATTCGTTTAGTCTTCTTGAACGTCGCAGAATACCAATGGAGCACGTCTCCTTACAATCTCGAGGATAGCCTGGCTGTGGCGTTCCATAGGACGTTCACTGTTGACTGCCAGAGAGTGCTGAAAGCGGGTGGAGAATGTGGGGGGAGGGATAGGGTGGCGGCTCACGTGCACCGCAGCGAGTACGAAGGAGCGTTATGGTGAAACACCGAATTTCTGAAGATATTAGAATACAATACCTTCGAGAACTACTTTCAATCCATCATTCTTCGTCAAAGCTCGTACGAACACAATTCGAGTATTTTTTTCAATGTTAAAAGTCAATCATTCTATTGACCCGTTCGTGACGGTATGCACTTGTGCTGGTATAAGCTTGTTTGAAGGCCTTCCTCAGTGGACAGAAAGCTTCCCTAAATTTTTGATAACTCAGTAATATGCCGCATTCCCAAAAAGCCCCTGTTAATTTGTCGTAGCGACCAAGATAAAATTATATCTCACACTCAGCTTGCTTTGTTGACTCGACTGGGTTCCATGGAAAACCTTTCGACGGAATTTTGGCAGTCATTCACCAGATCAAATCCGAAGGTTTTGAGGCTATTGGTTTTGAAAAAAGATTATTCTAGGAATCTATAAGAGAGAAGGAGATTACGTTTCACTTAAAGTAGTTCGCCCATCGCTCGCACGTCGCACAGGGATTATTAGTACTCATAAGTAAACTCAAGGACAACGTGATCCAATGCATGTGATGGTAGTCGCAGCGCTCGTGGGGCTGAGCTCCATCTACCAACATTCTCCAGCAGTCAACAAGAACGCCTTATGGAATCTCCAGCAGTCAACAAGAACACCCTATGGAACGCTACAATCAGGATATTCCGAGATTGAAGAGAAATGCCCGACCAATACTCTACGTTATTTAAAAAGGCGAAACAACGAGTTGAATGCTGGAAGTACTGGGATCCGCACTATAAATAATGTGAAGACCGGTCGTATAAATGTAAGAATGTAATATAAATAAATGTGTTTGAAGCACTGTTGCCACAAAAAGGTAAAATATCACATAGAAAACTCCCATAAAGATATTTTTAGGGAAAAGAACGAGCATGCCGTAGAAATAATCGCTATGTTTCTATGGGAAAAGCACATCCCTGCAAAAAGAAGTTCATTTGTAACTGTTAATGAAAATTCGTTGTTACTTTACCTAAGTTTTTGTAGGCCTTTGATAGCTTGAGAAATGTTCGTATTGACGCAATATTTTCAAAAAAGACGTTTGTAATATGGTCTATGAACGAAAAGAATATAACATTTTGCGTTCGGTGTAATTAGCCTGTTAACAGAACTACAATAGAGGGTTTTAGTGATAGTTACATAGTAATATCTTGATTTGAAAAAACATTATTGCTACGAAAAGAGAGATTACTGTTGTGAAGGGCTTTCCACGAATGCATTTATAGGATGATAAACGTTACCCTAAACATCCCTACTCTCAAGAATAAAAAGCTACGTTCTGAGATAACGGCACGATCTCGACTCTTTTCACATTTCTTCCAACAATATTGTAAGAATGTAACTCGAAAACAGATTTTCAATGATGCGCGACTTATAAAAAAGTTGCTCGGAGGATTTTTCACCATCTAGCCGGAGTAAAACTTGATAGAGTTTGCACTCATTATTTTATTGAATACCTGTCAGAAAAGAGTACATTTTCTTCAGCCAAATCTGCGAAACTTTTTAATGATGCTATAGATTTTCTAGTCGCAGGTAGGCCTTCTCAGTGCAAAGTGACGAGGAGAAAGATACGCTTAGCTTCCGGAGCTCGCACCCGTCGTTTGAACTTCACAGAGGGTTTTGTCGGATATCAAGTAAAATTCAGATGATCTGAGCACTTCATTGCCACGAAGAATAGCATTTGAAGAGAAGATTTCTCTAGGTGTTCCTTGCGACAAAAAACGCTCATCCCAATTTATTCTAATAAACCGAATTGTTCAATAGGAAAACGACACCACCTTTGGAAATGAGCATATTTTCAACTATTCTTGCACACCCTTGCACGTACCATGTGAAAGTGAGACTGTTTTTTCCTATTCATCATTCGTCCGGTGGTCATAGGCATGCCTTTTCTACAATCATTTTCAAATAACGGGCATGTTGAGTTCGTAGAAGCCGATCGGTTTTTTTGCACTTGAGCCTTACGAATACTTCAGCACCTTCCGCCGTTATCAAATGGGACAATGGACTTCTGGACGACGACACGTTCTTTGAGCATTCACCAATTATCTCTTCACTCTGTCCTCTTTATATGACAGGATACAATTCAGTACAATATTGGTTGGAGTATTGAAGGTTTTGCTTTCCTGGAAGCCTTGATAAGTCAAATTCACCAATAGTTTCCTCAGTCTACCACTTCTAAAGGTGCACATTCAAACACAGCAAGTTCCAAGTGACAACAATGAACAAATGAGAAACTCGACTTCTCTTCGCTTATGTGGGCTATGAAAATTTTGTTGAAATCAACTAATTTCATGTATCGAAGAGGAGAAAGTGGAGAATATAGCCATATTAGGTTGGAAATGAAATTTCCATAGTTTGAATGGGAACGTCGTCTTTTCACGCGAATCGCGTGTGATTTTCATATCATCTAAAAAAAAAGAAAGGCCTACTTCTTGCGCATCTAATAATTTACAATTTGTCTGTATCTGCTGCAGAATGGAACTGTCCAGAGAACAAAAACGTTTGTTGATGCTTTACGAGTACAAGTTTGGTTCAAATGCTGCTGATGCTGCTCGCCAAATCAATTAATCTTGGGGCGACCGTACGGTTGGAGAATCAACAATCCGCGAAAGATTCCGTGAGCTCAAGGTCGTAAATGAAGAGTTGACCGAAAGACCGAGATCCGGACGACCAACCGAACTCGATGAAGAAGACTTGATTTCTGGTTTGAAAAATGAGTCGTCATCAAGTTCTCGTGAATTGGCAGCAGTACTAGGCGTTTCTCATATCAGCAGTGCTAACCCATCTCCATCAGCATGACTTTGATCACAAGAATCCAAGACAGGATCCACAAGAACTTACTGAAGTACAAGCAAACAAGCGAGTTGAGTTGAAGAAGTTGAAGAAGCATGTCGAGAGTTCTTTGATTCAAAGCCGAAGGAGTGGTACTTCGATCAGATCCGAAACCTGGTGGACCGATGGCAAAACGTGGTGGATAATGTTGGTCTGTATTTTAGAGAATAGTTGTTGTTGTTTGTTGTCTGAATATATGCATGAATTTTGAATGTTTTATCAAACGATGGAAACTTTCTTTTCAATCTAGTGAAAAGCAGATGGGCGGACCAGATCTGCGGTTTATGGTGAACGGTTACAACCACGTGTACGTGATCACATTGAAATTATTTCGAAATATTTTATTTTAGGAATGTATAGAGAACCGCCTTGAGAGGAATCAACAAGAAATTTACGTATAATACGCATAACAAGTGAGCATATACAGTGGCAAAGGTTGCAACGATGAATAATCATCATAATGATGTATATGTGGATATGTAAGAACAAATAAACATAGAACGATAGGAAAAAGTCTGTTTCATAATCTATATAGGTCTTAACTCCTGAAGTACACGCATAATCCAAAAATAATTGAGAGTTATTGATAACTGGAATTGCATGCAGCATGTATCATCGTTCTTCGCTAAAAATTCATCGTTTTTCAATTTTTAACCGCTGCGAGGACTTCTGGGTATTGCATAAAATGAAAATTACCAAAATCTAAAGATCTATGCTGTAATATCCTTTCTACAAAAATATTACAATTGAGTGAATATCACAAACAATACGACTGCGATGCAAACTAGCACTTTTTCACACATAAGAGCTATATATACTACGAAAGCATATGAACATGTAGAGTGGACTGCGATGTGTCAAAGTAAAACGAAGAAACCAAGGCTTTTGCCAAGATGGAGAAAAAATCCTAATTAAATAACGGAAATTGCGCGTCGCACTGCTATTCGCACTACGCGCAGGAACTTTTTTTGCCGTACCGAACGGGTTAAATCAATCTATGAGCTCCACTAAAGAGACTTTAGTCATTAGATTTAAGCGTTGTCCGGCCAACAACAAATCATCCCTAGAAAAATCGAAATCTCTTGAATGCGGCATTATTGTTGTGAATCAGGATTGCATTGACTCCCCAATTCATAAGACGATCACGAAAAGATTGTTGAATCAAATTTGAATGTAAATGATTGAAAAAGCCGATGTAAGGAAAAGAAAAAACTCAAATTCTTAATGTTAAAAAAGAAGCGCTAATTACTTGAATATTATATCTACGAAAACTCACGAATTTTCTATCAACCACGATGAATATCAGCCAATATTCTCTTTCTTGTCACCTAGACATACATAGCACAGTGGTCAGAAGTGTTCTGTAATACACAGAGTCCATTTCAGACACGATCTCTCGCATCGGTTTATCAAGCCTTTCATACACACACCCGATAGGCTCGAACTTGCTCACTTTTCTAAGCGAACAAGTGAAGATTAATTATCAGAGTTCTTTACAAAAGTATGGATTTATCGTATGTGAACTGCCACTTTGTGATGAGTTGTCAGAAAAGATAATATTAGTTAATACAATCATTAAGCACTGAGATCTGAAAATAACTCAAAGTATCAGATGTGGTTTGAACCCTTCAATTACCTTTGCTACGAGTTCACGTGCTATTCTGTACACCAATCGAGTTTTATGGCTTACCGTTTCCTCAGCTGGATTTTGACCCCACTGGGCCCACTTATTACTAAGGTTGCAGTCGTAATCTTAATGGCTTTTTTAAACTTATTGCCTACTATCCTTTCATGTCAAGGTGTGTTGTGTGTGAACTCTTCAGATTTTATCCGCTGGCGAGTGATTTCCGAAAGCAACGATGGAGTATAAACATGGCTAAAAGTAAAGCGAAGCGAAGCTCTAAGTTGGTGCAGTGGTGACTCCCAGAGAGCATAATAGAGAGTTCTAGGTCCATCTGAGTTGCGCTATAGTATCGTCTTGAAAAAGAATAGAAGAAGAATAGAAAAAATTTGTTAGAAGTCAAAAGTTTTTTAGTACAATAAATATGTAGGATAAGGCGCGCAGATCACCCCGTACGAGTTGGCACACAGAACAACGGAATTTAGTGACAGGACGATTTCGGATGGCATTCGAGTGGTGACAAACGGGCTGATGTCATATGGAACAGCCGCCAAGTTGTAAAGCAAATCTTCGCTGAACAGCAGGTTCAATGTGACTACTTTAGATTACGACACACAATTGTTGTTATTGTGAAACGAAGTAGTAGTTACATCAACATATTTTTGAACTTCAATATATCAGGAGCTCAAATTGGTTATGTATATGTATATATATATGAAAAGTTATATAAAGGATAAAAGGATAAAGCTCTCGGCGTTGATCAATCCCTGAGGGATGCGCCATGCATTCGACTTCAATTTTTAACTTCGTTTGAGGTGATTGAATGCACATCTGGCCTTTACAATGACTCGCGGTGGCCTCCCGCTGAACCGAGTCAGTGCTGCTTATCCTCCCAGGCAAGTCTGAGACCTGTCTGGTACCAATTTACCGACCCCGGAGGGATGAATGGCTTGGTGAGCCATGAGCGCGAGATCGAACCAGTGACCTCGTGTGCGACACAGGGCACCTCTAACCACTGCGCCACAAAAAGTTATATATATCCATATATATCCATTTTAGAAGTTTATATATATATATATCCATATATATCTGTGATATTTACATGATATATCTGCGCTAACGCTCGAACTAGGTCTAAAAATCTAGGCAGGGTTCTGACGATTCTTGTTTGTTCGTCCATGACATAATTCATTTCATAATTTCACACCCATTTCTAGGCTACGCCACAAAAGGACCAAATCCCAATTTTAAAGACTTCTTGTGCTTAGTATTTCTTCTAATATACATTCGACTGTTTTTTCATACCTCGCCCAAAATAATAAAGTCTAAAAACGCATTTTTTTTACAAAAATATATATTCAGATTACAATGTTTTGAGCGAGGTTTGAAAAAGCAGTCGATTATGAAGGCATTATCAAAAATACCACCCTTGAGCAATCGATTGTTAATCACTGCATTGTGCGGTGATCATGTCATTGTACATACAGTGATATGCTATCTCTGCCTTGTGTGAAGTGGATTTTCACTTCACACGCGGCAGTGTAACATGTTCATCGGCGACTCCTTTATGTAAGGGGTTTCTCTCAGGAATGGGATTGGCTCAGATGAAAGGTAGCATGAAACTGACGAGGCTGCAAGATCGAAACACGTGTATTGCACTGCATAAGTGCCAATCAAAACCTCATGAAAGCCTCAACAAATACATTGTCTCCTAATATAATTAACCTTTTGACCTGCGGTGGAAGTTTTGGAAAACGAAAGTGAAAGGCAGCATAGAACTATTGAGACGTAGCGAGATGTAAAAGATATCTAAAGCTTGTATGTATATGACTCGAAAAGAACATTGTGGCAAGCATTGATTTAATACATTTATGATTTCCAGGCGTAATGCAGCAAGTGGCTTGAGAATTTACTTTTCACTTCAAGCTTCCACACCTGCTCTTTTCATTCTTCACATTATCAGCAACATCTCTCAAGCAACGGCTAGATGTGATTAATTGTAAGCTTTGAAATGAGTAAATTGTTGCTTTGTACAAGTGAGATTTACTCATTTGGTTGCTCCATAGGACTTTTTTAAAATGCTGTTTTGTTTAGTAAACACGGGCGGACGATCCTCAGTAATCCATTATCCCGCTGTTTATCACGAAATTAAATCGAAATTTTTACGATGAAGGATTGACACATTTGCGCCGGGTGACCTCAATAGATATCATACACATTCAAAATATTTTGCGTATGTACAGGTATTGGTACAACCTTCAAATTATTGTTCCGGAATTCCTAACTTCAAAATCGGCCTTATTAGCATTAAACTGCTAATTCTGAGCAAAACAAAAAATTGAACCACGCAATGAAGTGTCGGTAAAAGGAAACCGGTTCGCATTATTTCTACCAGTCTTTTTTTTTACACGTCCCGTTATCTCAATCTACTTTGCTGATCCTGATACTTTCTGGGCTCGATTCGTTTCGTTTCGTCTTCTCCATGAAAGTCGTGGAATACCGGTTGCGAATACTCTTCTTGAAGTCCCGGACGTGGACGACTAAGACGTTCCTAATCATTCTTGATCATTTAAAAGTGCATGTTGAGGAGGGGACTGAACCAGCGCCTCACCTATAACGTTGCTTCCTGGTACACTGCATCACTAAGCCGCGCTATACTGATTGCTGATTGCTAATTAAATATTGATTTTGGTGCACATTGAAATCACATTTAAAGGGCATGATATGAGCGATAGTTTTTCCTGCTCCAACGCCAACGCCCCTGAAGCGGTTGAAAAAAAGGGTTCTGCTTTGATTGTTTTACAAGAGTTGGGCTATGATGAGGCCAGTTCCAAGCTTCAAAAAATGGTGAATCACTCGAAATTCATTTGGTTGACCGCCTCTTGGGGTGGTATGATCGTATAATATACCCAACAATGTACAGTGCTGTGCGAAAACATTTGCGTCAGTCGGGATTCGAAGCTAGATCTCACTCTTTCCGGGAGCGCGTGGTTGAACCGTCGGTCGTGTAACGGTAGTGCAACAATTCAGCACGCGCACCCGGAAAGAGTGAGATCTGGCTTCGAATCCCGGCTGACGCAAATGTTTCTGCACAGCACTCTACATTATTGAGAATGGTGACTGCTGTGTTAATCAGAGTGAGCTTTTTTCATTTCGATATACACGACCTTTTCGAAATACTATTTTTTCCCTGAACACAGACGGGCGATCTTTCGTAATCCCTTTAATCCCTTGTTTGTTATAAAAATTAATTGAGACTCGCAAAATTATGGATTACAAACAAAGCGTTCTGTTTTGATCAATCGATTATGGATGTACCGCTCATTCAAGTCCATCCGTATACTTTCGGAAGCCTACCGAATTATTAGTGTTTTTATTTCCACAAAATGGGGATTAATTATGAGGAAGTAAGGAAAAAAATAAAACTCTGAGTAACAACGCAAATAATATGAAATAGAAGTATACAAAGATAAGCTCTTTAATAAGAAAAGAACTCGCAAGGAGCTCAAAAAAATTGTTAGGTTTCAAAATCTAAATGTCTTTAACATTGGAACACATTAAATACTATATTGCATGGAAATGAATGTCAAATTGTCGAGTAGCTGTGATGCGCGTCGCGGAGCGTGTAAAGCCGAGCACCACTCTCAACCCTCTCCGGCAGTCAACAACAGCGCCTCGTTAAACATCACTGCCAGGTTAACTTGGAGGCTGCAAGGAAACTCGTTCAGCCGTATTCTACGACGCCAGTGACCGACTATCAGTTAATCTCGGCATTGATTCAATAATTCCTTGATTTTCTTATCCAGCAAGTACGAGGTTGTCAATTTGATGATTTATTCGGTACAGACCAATAGTACAATAAACTTGATTGTGATGGCTGAAGTTTCGGCTTTGGTCCACATAACATCTCACAGACCATGAAACAGAAAGATACGTAAGGTGATCTGCTCTGGTTATGAAAGTGCTTGTCTGAGTTGTTTTGCATATCTTGTTTTGTCGTTGTCTTGTTTTGTATATCAATTTGACTTTTTCACGCACTGAAGAAGGCGACAAGGCCGAAACGTCAGCCATCACGATCAAGTTTATTGTACTGCTCGTCTGTACCGAATAAATCTTCAAATTAACAACCTCGTACTTGCTAAATAAGAAAATCAAGGAGTTATTCTACGACGTCCAAGAAGAGGAAGAGCGATTTGAAGGCTAGAAGTACTGGGATCCGCACAGTAAAAAAATCACTGTGAAGACGGATTAATAAAGTAACTAAAAAATTTTGTAAATATCTTGTGGCAACAACAGCTGTTCCGGTGAAATTACTCCTACAATTTACACTCGGGCGTATGTAACGTAAACGACTGGAAGCACTGATAAGGTATGGTGCGAAGAAACTAAGCTAACGAACGCCAATTTTAGCTTGAAAAAGTTTCTGACCACAAAGGCGGAGAGGACGCGAACCTCCCGTCAAAGACGGCGATGAATTGAAGGCTTTAGTGGGAAGACATCCGTCCCCAACTAACAAAAAAACGCGGTGAAAAAAAAACTAGCAAAAAAGGCAGGAAACAGAAAACTGGCAAAGAACTAGGTAATAAAGACTTAAACTGAGACTGAAAACCTTGTCTAAAAAAAGCTTTGCAAATAAACTTAGCAACAAAAAGGACCAGCACACTGCCGTCCTTCTCATCTCTCACCCACGAAAAAGCACTTGCTTGTAATAAGTACAGAAAAGTGTAAGCGTTCACTAGGAGGAGAAGGGCAAAAGGAAAGACTACGTTTGGCCCGAAAAATGATCATCTTAAATGGCTGCAAAGCAACGGCTCAGGTCAGGTCAAAAAGGGAGATAGGCTCCATAGCAAAACAATGGTTTGTCAACTCAAAGGAAGACGCTATGAAGACAACCTTTATTACAAACGAAGTTAGTGCCGATATCAAAAGGTGTCCATAAAACAGTGGTCCGGAAAACTGTACAAATTATAAAAATTCCCCCTAATAATAGACGTCTCCGTTTGATTCGGAGCCGCCTTACGACAGACAGCCCATATTATATAGAAGGATTGTGTAATGCGTGCTAACGGTAGAGGAGACTGCATCAGTTCAAGTACAATGTACCTGATCCAATTAAACATGTGATCATGAATACATGAGTGGAGTGGGTGGGCCACTTTGCACCGCATAGAAGAACATGTGGATGGAAAGTCGAAAAATCGGGCAAATACTTCGATAGTAGGTAAACATAGGGCAGAAGGGCACAATGGTGACGACTTAGAGGTGAGAGTGATACCCAAGGTTGAAATATTACAGAAACCATTCCGAGGCCGAAATTACCGTTAACGATCTCATAGTCTCCAGAGGGGAAAAATTTTATGCAGCAGATATACACGACTTCTTTCTTCGTTGACTTTAATGTTTAGATTCTAGAAGCTGCTATTAGACTCATAATGTTCATTATGGTTCAGGATATGCGACTTTGAAAACGTGTTCGACGTTAATCCGATATTGATCTCCCAAGCAACCTAATTTTTACATGGATCTTATATCTTCTCCACATGTCGCGCTGATCTTGACACCTCGCCCTTCCATTGAACCTTTGACTCATAAAAGCATTGTGAAAGTTCAGCTTGATAGCATCCACCTTCCACGGAGAATTTCCGAACTTTTTGTTTGTCGCTTCTACTCCTATTTGAGATTCCCCTTTTGCAGGAATGTCATTGCATGTTGATGGAGATTTTCTCCGCAGCCCAGAGACATCCGGTCTGAAGCATTTCCAGTTGGATTCCGAGGAATAAACTTTTCTCAGGCAAGTGTAAGTTTACCGGCCACGGATCCCGGACGGATGAGAGATTTGGTAAGCCCACGATGGTGTCGAACCATTACAGTTCGCGTGATGATCGGCACCACTAAAACTCCGGCTAGCCGACTCTGATCAGTTAATACTTAAAAGTCAGCCGCATTTTCTCTTCACATCTTGAAAGTCCGTTCATCGCTCTTCTTTTCGGAACAGCAACATTACTACTACCGCATTCAACGCAACGTATCCTGAGCATAGCAGATTAACAGATTGACTACGATGGAGCAAATTTGTGATGGATTTATCTATCCAGAACATTTTTTTTCACCATTTCTGACATATTCATCTAGATTTATGTCGTGATGTCACACAAAAACATGAAAGCACAATGTGCCAAGTTCAATAGAATATTAATTTATGCAAGATTTCAGGATTGCACAATAAATAGAGTAAGTGACAACAAGATAGTATCGATTCCCCCAATATCACCCCTGTACTCAATAGTATGAGCGGATCGAAGTTTACGAAAGGGTTTCTAAGTGAGCCCATCTATCAGAAACTAATTGGCTTGTATTCCAAAAAAAAAGTGTCATTAGTGAATTGCTCTATTATACCCACCTACACAGTGGTAATAAATGTACATTTCTATTCCTTACGCACAGAACACCAGGCTGACATTGATCTTTTATCGTCGTCTTGTTCTCGATATGTTCAACCAATAGTGCCATAGAAACCACTCATTTTAGTACGAAATTGAAATTGGGATTTTATCACGTGATCCTCAGCAGAAGCTTCAAACACTGCACTTGAATATGTAGTTATTACTATGATCACATGCATTCTGTTAGCATTGTTGTAGAGTTATCGAATGACGAACAGTAAAGGAACGCAACCATATGAACATTGAAAGTTATGTTAGGACGAATATGCAGAATCACAAAGCCAAATTTAAGAAGCCGTAACGATTCAGTATGCGAAAATTTTCACAGTGGTTGGAAAAAACGGGTTTCTAATGTTGTTTTCATAACGGAGTATAAATATGAGATGTAGATGATATGAACTATGCAGGATTCCTCTACAATCCTTTATTGTAGAAGAGTCGGTCAGCACGAGTCTTTGATTGGATTTCCGGCTCCAGTTTGTCAGTTACTATCTGAAGATAAAAATCCTCAGCATTTCGAAAATATCGGCGTGAAGATTACTCATTTTAGGCAAAATGTTTCTCTTTTTAATTTATTCAGTGAGAAAAACGCTTGTCATATCAGAAACCAGGCATCAAACAATGTGGGAATGTTTCGTGGACTCTATCACACATTAACGATGTTCATACTAATGATGAGTCTCTCAAATTCTCACATATAATGCCAAATAGGCTTATTATTTTGAATCGGTGATCTGCATTATCTTACTTTCTGTTTTGTCAACAAAAACGTGAACAAAAATTCAGCAAAATTTCGTCGTTTAGTAGTAAACAATTTAGAACTGCTGAAGAGTAGCACGGATTTATTCTGCCTCATAGACCCTACCAAAACAAGCAGACACTGTGGTTTTTCAGTTTCTTTCTCTTTGTAGCGAGGTAGCGAGTAAGGTAGGTATTGACCAAGCTGCGTAGGTCTTATTTTCTCTACTGATTAATTAGCAAAAGGTTTTCTCCCCTTGTTATGGTGACACATTTGGACGGTTTCGCCTCTATCACAGCCACGATGATTTGAGCCGGGTGCCTACAGCAATTGTTCTCCTTGCGATGTTGCTTTTCGTAGTAAAAAAAAATCGAGATGATTTCTCCACCATATTCGATTCGCTCGTTAACCAACTTCACCTGATTCCTTTCAATGCGACAGCTTGAGAAGCAACTTTGCAAGAAGAATAACTGCTGGAGACACTCTACTTTCATCATCGTGGCTCTGATGAGGGACTAAATCGACAAAACCTTAACCATAATGAAGACCTATTCAAACCTCGTGTTTGCTAATGAATAGAATAAAGTGAGACGTGAATAACTTGGTTACTGTTCACCTTACTGATTATCAATATCGAGGTTCAACGAAAGTTGGAACAAATGTTCATGGCTCATTATTCACAAACATGCCGAGACAATAAGATGCTTAATACATTATTTTATATTTTGCATGTAAATATACTGAAGGCAGTTTGATACGAGAGACTATCGTTTTATTTTTCTACTCTTGCTTTTTGACACGGTTCATTTCACTAACGCATTGATAGATGGACGACTTGATTTACCTAGGGATGACATGAAAGGCAATGTGTGTCTGTACCTTTCTGCAGATTTATTCAATGACATATGCATTAGGAAATCTTTTGTGCAATAGAAGTAGTAAATAACAGTGTCCTTTGCGTTTTCGGATCAAGAATTAACAAATATGTCATATACAAAATGGGTGACAGTAAAAGTCAAGCAAAATCCAAACGACAAAAGAACTTGCATTGCCCTCCTGCGGGAATAACGCTAGAGCGATCGGTAAACTGGCAGCAAATGACAATGTGCATACGACTGCATTAACGAAGAGATGTCGGATTGGAGACCCACTCACCCATTTAAGCCTGAACGCTTCACAACTCGATTCATTACAGCTTTGCAACTGTGATACTAGATGACTAGATTTTTTATGGACAAGTAAAAACCAGGTTGAAAAGATGAGACTACAGGAACCTGCGTTTTCCTTTCAATTCGCGTAAAGTGTATTCAACCCTTTGAAGTAAACTCGACGTAAAAATGATAAAAATTAGAAAGCTTATCCAACTTTATATACCTATTATGCTCATTAGATGGTAATCTGATGAGCAGGTAGTGCAGTGGTTAAAGATGTTGAGCAATATACTCATAGTCGCAAGCTCGATCCACTACTCCGACAACAAATGCGCTCATGCTTACAGTCCTGGTATATTTGTATCGACTTATCTCGAGGAACCTCTTGGTGGTGCAAGAAGCAATAACGACTCAAATGCTGGTGAGGTTATGGATAGCTTCTGCAGCGGTTTGCACGCACTTTCAGGTGATTTAATTCAAACAGCATTCAACAATTTTCCTATAAGAGGTAAACATTTTGAGATGCAGCTGAATACTTGGATCACAGATGTTGGATTTGGAAGAAGAAGAAACGAATGAAAGAGGTACTAGGATGCGCATTATACGTTGAAACGGATCATGTAGAAAATGAATAGATAGCTAGTTATTTAAATCAATCCTGAAAGAATTCTTCATACTGCTATGCTTGAGTAACTTCACTATGTAAGAAAATAAGGTCAAGTTTTTGACAGAAAGCACTGAGAGCACCAAAACTGTATTCACCGGGGACAGTTCTGACAGTAGAGAAGTTGTTGCTGTTCCTATAACGCTAAAATTAGCGCTCTCACAAAAATTCCATGGAGATAGTCTACTGTAACAAAACTTGAAATCATCATAATGGCAGCTGTCAAGTTGATGGATTTTACTCCTAATATCACCGTTTTTGATAAGGAACTCAAGGATCAGAAGCAAAATATTGTTGTGACCATTGTTTGGTCATCACTCATACCATCTCATTTTTTTCAAAAAGAAATGCTAAGGACTTATTATCTACTTATCAATATAATCATCATAGGAATCTCCAAACAAAGCAGAGTCCTCAACAAAATTTTTTCTTGGTGTTGGAGATCCTCTTGAATCGCATCCTATTGGATGTTTTTCAGTTCCAAAAATGTTCCAAAAAATGCAGAGAACGGAAAATCAAAGACTTGATTCGATGCATGAGTAACTGTTAGTTAGAGAAAAGAATAATAAGCCATTTCGCGTTGATCAACTCTCGGTGCAAGAGCCATGTTATTGATTCAATTCGTAGCATCGTTAAGGTGGCTGAATAAACATCCTGTTCATACAACGATTTGCGATGGCGAACTGATCTATTGAGTTAATGTTGCTGTTATTTCTAACGATCCAGGAACAATTTACGTACACCGCACAGAAGACTTGGCGAGCCCGCTGCACGAGATAGAGCAAGCATCGACACTGCGCGCATTTCAGTGCACCTCTAACCACTGCACCACACGCCCTGCAGATTCACAATATAAAAAACTTATTGATACGAATTTCCAGCATCTTGGGAAAAACATAATTTGCTGATAACCAAAATGGGGTAGATGTACTACACTAACAATTTCGTCTTGGAGCATAGAGAACGCAAAAATGTGAAGAGAACCTACTTGGTCTTTCGAACTTCATTGTACAATATATTTCAAAATACATTTCAAGATTATATGAAGACTTTTTATACAATAATAAGGACAGATCAAATGTCAAACGCAACCTTTCGAGGAATGGCATGATACAAGGCGGTGCTAACAAGAGAGGAATGGGCAGAAATGCTCGAACCAGTGTCGTATCTGTGACGGCCTACAATACCATAGATAGATTACTAACACAATCTCCAAAACATGAAGTACATGTTTCCTTGTTTCATCATTTTTATATCCTCTCAATTAAAAAATTTTGTTGACTACAAAGCGATAATCAAGAAGCCAACCTGCTTAGCGGCGACTTTTGACGCTCCAATAACTTTTCCACCATTCTCATAGACGTCGATGCCAGTTTTGAGTTCGTTCCATCTCATACAGATCACGTTCACTGACGACGCCAACGACACCGCCGGAAGCGGGACGAAACGCTTCAAACAGAACCGCCTTCTGTTTACTGAAGCGTTGTCGAATACGGTATTCAAGCTTAGAGCCCTTACTAATCAAAATACCCAAGACATACCTGCACGATGATTTGTCTTGCTAAAGGCATCGATTTTGATCGCTTGATTAGGTAAGTCAGGCCTAAGATGGAACCTACATAATTGAAGAAATTACTCATTCGCACATTTTCTTCTTCCTTATTTCGTTGGCCCTTACCTTATTAATCCTATGCAATTAGAAATAACGTTGTTACAGTCTCTTCTATCATACTTGAATATTTACTGATGATGATACCACATTTATTGAAGAAAAAAGTATGAATTCCATAAGAAACAACCATATTACCATGAAGCGCGCCTCCAGCCTCTCACCGCCTCCGTCCGAAACCGCGCGCCAGCCGAAGTGGCCGTCATTCGGGAAGGGTTATATCGTTAATGAGGCATGCACGGCAAAGGCTACGTTGGATGACAAGAAACTAATGTTTCCTATAATACCACCAAAACCAGCATTCGCCGTTTAGCAAATGCTCGAGAAAAGATAGGAAACGCAGCTTCTATGCTTCTCAGCCAATTGGAAAATTACCTCCTAAGAAGTGCGGACAACGATTGTTCAGGAAAATTCTTTTAAAAGTCGTCCCCAAGGATCTTTACGGGCTCACCCTCTGCGACCTAACAGGGGCGGATTTCTCTGCAGTGATGCTTACGCATCAGTATTAACAAAGCTTGTAAGTTTGTTCCACAACGAGAACGAGCTCAGCTGCTCTGAAGAAGACGAAGCGCGTTCGAAACGTCAGCCGAAAAAAAATGTTGTTAACACTTTGGCTACAGGCTTGAGCAACAAAGAAGATATGTAACAGACATTGTAATTGACTATCTTGAAACCCTGCTCAAAATGAGTATAATCTGACAATGTATTTTGAGTCTTTGATGAGGTCTGTTGTGGGCACTTCTACAGCGCAAGATATGTATTTCGGCCTTCCAACCTCGCCAGTTGCACAGTGCCTTCTCATACAATCTACAATCAATCACACTCGACACTTTAAAAGAACTCCACGGTGATTATTTCCCGTACATTATGTCCAAAAGGTTTGTCGTCCATTCCTTTTTATAGAGGTGGACCCCTAGGGAACTGACTGAACGAAAAGGCACCGTGCAACTAACAAGGCTGGAAGGCCGAAACACGTATCTTGCTTTGTACAAGTGCCCATAAGAGGTCTCATAAAAGGCTCAAAATACATTGTCAAGGAAATTACGACTGATTGGTTATACAGAGGTTAAAGTAAAGCTAGTTTATAACAAAGATATGATTAAGTTTTCCGTACGATTTACTATACTATGCGCTCGCAGTCAACACGTAAGTTCACTCTTGCCTAGTTGACCACTGTAAATTTGAAAGAGGTTTTTGTTTGGTAGAATGATATTCCTTTTTTTGTGAACCTACATCTTATCTTGAGTTCGGAATTTCATTTTTTTCAGTGCCGATGCAATAGTTTAAAAAACGGTCTACTTGGCAATATTATCTTGATGACCTTGATGATAATCAGGATATAATTACTATATTCTTAGCGGATAAATTCATAAACATGTAACTACAAAATTTCATAGAAAAGGGAATAAAAAGCAATCGTCACCCGCTGAAATCGAGCATGCAGCGGTGACGGCGGCCCCATAGGCACCAACGTACGTCGAAAATGGCTGTTGCTGCAAGAACTTATATTATCATTCTAGTTATAACGTTTAATCTGTTTTCTCTATAGTCTATCATCTGCTCACCACTTCCTAAGTACCCCAATATTCACTCGTTATCTTCTCTCTAATTGTTCACAAAGGGTAAATGTGTTAATAAATAAATATTAATTGCATACCGTTTTCAGCCCCTTCAGAAAAAAGATTTTTCTAACTTTCCCGAAGGTTTAGTAGTCATCCGATAGCTTACGTCTCAAGCATTTCAATAATTTACTCAATATTTGTAGAAAACGTTTTAGTGAGCTGTAACATAGAAAATAGAATTATGTCCCTACACTAGATTACAGGGCTCTGAGGAAGGCGTATTTGCCGGAACGTCAGCCATAAGCAACCTAGAAAGCTCATCGACCGAAAAGAAGAACAATTGCTTGCGAAAAAGATTCGAAGCCCGTGAAGCTTAAGTTAAGAATAGTCCTAAGAGAACAGTGTGGTGAGCCTCGGTGGTGTGGTGGTAGAGCGCGCGTTTCCGAATAGGATGAAACGCGGGTTCGATTCCCGCCTGAGGCCGTGTTTTTTGCAGTAAAATATTGGAATTTTGAATATTAGTTATCACAATCGCTGTCAGCTCAACTGGGTTTATAAAGCGAAATCGCATACCCGACCAATGTAAAGGTTGGTGGCTGATAGCTGACATAGAGATGTTGAAGAATTAATGGTTGCGCAAATGTGCCTCTGTGGTTATGGTGGTAGAGCTCGCGTCTCCAGATGGATGAAATGCGAGTTCGATTCCCGCCTGATGCCGTGATTTGCCCACCATTCATTTCTCTAAGGAATATATGGGTGATCATGATACTGCGAAAAATGCAGCAAAATACTAAAATTTTGCAAAGAGTAGTTCTTAAACTATTCTTCTCATTTTCACAATGAAATTTTGTTCCACACTCAACACGTTTTTCGCTAAACAAAGTTCAAACCCTAGATTTTCAATAAATCAAAAAGGGCCGATTTCAATGGTGTATTTGATTTTTGAAAATGACTCTACAGTGCGCCTTAGCAGCCAAAAGAATATTGAATTCCACACTCGGCGCGCATTCTTTGCGCCGTTGTGTGTATGGGATTTCGCAACATTGGCACTAAACCACCACGTTATCGTAATATGAGGGCTATTTGATAGCATAAGTTTATATGTTTCTGCAGCAAATGTGAAGAACGTCTGTCGCTTTGTGGCTTAGTTTTTTTATTTCCATTTATGTTGTCATGAAAACCGCTAATAAGCCTATGTCTGAGCTCAGGTTTAAGTAGCCTAAACCTAAAACGAAAAGCATATGAAAAAAGTAGAGGAGGTTTAAAATTATCATACCATCACAATCAACTGCTTTCATAGACCTCGCTTGAAACCATATATAATCTGATAATCTATCTTGAGCCTTTCATAAGGTCTGTTTTGGCACTTATACAATGCTAGACACGTATTTCGGCATTACAGCCTCGTCAGTAGCACGGTGTCTTTCGCTTCAGCCAATACCCTTGCAGCGGTAGAATATACCTTACACCGTACATACAAAAAATCTATGCCGAATATTATTAGCGCATGTCAGATGATAAAATCACCCGCCATTACAGCGACCAACATTCGATCGCTAATGGCTGGCAAAACGAAGTCTGCAAATCCAAGTCACCAAATAATGACAAACAAACAAGATTAGCAAATATTGTTTACTGTGGAAATATTAGGTTGGGAAGCAATTTCCTCCGTTTGGATGGGAATGTCGTCATTCTGCATGAAACGTGTGTGATTTTCATATCTTTGAAAGGTCTATTTCTTGCCCATCTATTAATATTTGAATTTGTCTATATCTCCCAAGTTTACGACAAGTTGGCCGAGAAGTCCCCAAAAGTTGTTCGCCGAAAGCGCGCTTTGTCTTATCAAGACAACGCAAAACCACACACAGCCAAGTCAAAGGCAAAGTTTGAGGATTTGGACGGAGTTGAGATTCAACCGCATCCACACTATGGCCCGGACATTGCTCCATCTGATTACGGCCTTAACCGATCAATGCAACACTTTTTGAAAAGTCGCCATTTTAGATCTTTTGATGAAGTTGAAGAAGCATGTCAAGAGTTCTTCGATACAAAGCCGAAGGAGTGGTACTTCGATCAGATCCGAAACCTGGTGGACCGATGACAAAAAGTGGTGGATACTGATGGCCTGTACTTTGAAGAATAGTTTTTGCTGTTCGTTATCTGAATATATGCATCTTTTTGAATGTTTCAACAAACGATGGAAACTTTCTTTACAACCTAGTATGTTTCTTCAAGCAAGAACGTGGTTTTCCCGCTGGAACATGAGAAATTTTAGGACACAAGGGCGTTTTTACAAAAAAAAAACCTTTCTAGAAATCTCTCTAGTGGGATTCCATGATTTATAACCAATTACGTCCTCTCAGAATGTAAATTTACCAAATATGGAATAGTTTATCATACGGCTGGCGCTAACTTGAATAGCTCTAAAGCGACACACAAGTGCATCAAAAACGATGCACTCCGTACTGAATGTGATGAGCTAGATGTTTCTCAAATCTTTTTCAGACTACGTTATCAACTTATCACTTAGCGGATAATTTTGTGTGTAAATGCAGTACCTGCGTAGCATTTCTGTTTGCATAGTTCACACAGGCATTGTGTGACTGATTCATCCATTGCCAGAACAGTAGTGTAGGCCAACTCGGATTTGGTAACAACATTCCGGTCACCTAAATCGTCTACTTACAGCCAAATCAGCCGAAGTGTAGACGTGCGCCTAACTCTTAAGAATAAATTCACGACCAGTTCACCAATTTCAAATAAAATCGAAAACAACGTGACAAATGCATAGCTATGATTTTTGACTAAAACAACATGATGTGAAGGTCCTAGAGTGATGGAGAAAATAAACTCACTGTTATCCAGCCAAAAGGCACAAATCCGCTCATTCTGAAAGGAGGAAGCACTTTTTCACCAGTATCAGGATGCAGGATGGCCTGCTTGATTTTTTGTGCTCGCCATAGTTCTTTATCAGAAGCAGTGCGGTCACCCTTCTGCCAGTTTTCCAAAAGTTGTACGCATTCACGTAACCGTTTCTAAAAAACTGCTGATGTATGTTTTTCAAAAAAGTTGACTTATGCATCGTTTCTAACTCAAAAAATTGACACAAGAATCTAGAAATGACGGAAACGCTATTTAGGTCCGGCATAGAGCTTCATACGGATTTTTTTGGAATTTTTTTGATCCAGAACGGTAGGCATGGCAAACAATCTACACATTCTAAGAAGTTCCACGTAACTCTAGAGAATAAAAGGGTTTCCAGGAGAGGTGTTAAACGACCGAGTGAAATAAAAGGATGATGCTCATGCGAAAGCACATTTTTGAGAAGACCCATTAAAGTAAGTAAATAAAAATTGTAAATAACTCACATCTGATACAAATAATGTAGTGGGATCGATGACGTCAAGATAATGCAGATATCTGTAGAAAAAGGGAGTTTCCGCAGAAAAACATAGATAAACGTGCAGTGAATGAGAATCCTTCAAAGCGCTATCACAAATAGCTACACAACGAACCTTCCCAGAAAGGTGTCCTGTGGAAAACGAGGACTGTTTATGCGAAACGATGGATATTTTGGAAATCCACAGATACTCTCTGATGGCATCTGCAAAAAGAAAAGAATGCTGTGAATAACCGAAACCGTTTGAACTTGCATAAAATTACGCAGTTTCAAATACTAGAAATAGTGAATTGTGCCTGTATGGTGCTGTGGTGGGCGCTGGATTGCAGTGATTCCGTAAAATAACTGGCTCGATCTCACGCCCTAGCTAATCGGATTCTCGTTTCTCAGAGACCAGTAAGTTAGCACCACATTTGTTAAGGATTATGAAACATTTAGCGCATAAGTTTCATGCACATATAGATCCAATATCAAGATCTAAAACCGATAAAACGTTGGAAAAATCTCACATTATATCGACTTATAAGTATCTGGACTCCACTCAAAGAACGCCTTTCTCTTATACGGATGAGCTGCGACCGAAAAAACTTTGAAGAACTGGCAATCAGAAAGGAAAAATCAATAAAAATGGTTGAATACTGGTCGAGCAAGCCGCGAACATTGTATCCATGCTATTGTGCCATTATTATAGGCAGTTGCTAGACTTCGTAGGTCCCAATTTAGCTTCTTAACGCTTTGCGGATGGCAGTATGATCAATATCGCCAGTGGCGTGTGATTTTCGTTCTTCAACAAAGAGTTGCTTCTTTGTTTTGAGAAATACTTTAGGCTCCTTATAACATTCTGATAGACCGTGATTTTCTTTACAAATCTGCACACTTTTTGAGCATATAACTTCCCTATGAACAAAGAAAGCTCCGAATGTGAAACGTAATTTTATTTTCATTATCAAAATGCGAAATACAAACATTTCAAAAACTAGTTTGAGAAAATCGCCGAAATTTGTGCTATCTAACGAACTTGTAGTAGTTCAATAAAAAGCGACCAACATAGTTTAGCTGAGCAGATAAGGTAAACCGAGCGTGAAACAATTTTATTTCTGCTGCTACAGCGTATTACAAAGGGTTTTTGAAAACTAAACAAAGTCAATGCTCAAACCAGAGGGCTGGCAATGGGACAGCGATTGGCACCTAGCCTGGCCATTGCCTTTATGTCTAAAGTGGAAGCACCAGTGATGGATCTCCGGCCATTACTCTACTGTAGTATATAGATGATTGTTTGATTATCTGTTCCACTCAAGAGGAGCTGGATAATTGTTTTAGATTGCTGAATGAACAGTCAGAGTATATAAGATTCACCCGTGAGATACCAAAAGACGATTGGCTTCCATTCTTGAACGTGCAAATAAGCTTAACTGAGAGCGGCTACATAACGAAGTGGTACGAAAGCCAAGTAGTAAGAATATCTTGGTTCACTATCTCTCTTCTCATCCCTCACATACGAAGAAGGCGCTAGTAAAAAACATGTTTCGAACAGCAGCCAATGTATGTACCGGGGAGGAGCAGAGAGTAGAATCCGTGAAACTGGCGCAGGGAAATAGCCACTTCTAATGGATACGAATTCGTAGCCCCTCGGCTTAGGTTTAGAGGAAATAATGCGCCTCCGAACGAAAACTTAGTTGAAAGGAAAGTCCCGTTTATCATCCCGTTCTATTCAAATGAGATTAGTACAGCTATAAAACGATGTTTGAAAAGAGCGGGCTTAGAGCAATCGGTGGCCATTATTGAAATACCACCGAATACTCTAAAACGCCAACTAGTTCGCAACCGCTTATATGACCGTCTCTGTATAATGAAAGATTGTAAAATATGTCCCAACAGCAGAGGTGGTGATTGCGTGAGCGTAACTACAGTCTACCTAATCTCTTGCAAAACGTGTAAATATATTGGCGAAACGGGTAGGCCGCTCTATGCCCGCATAGAAGAACACCTAGCTGACAAGCGTCTTAATAGACAAAACACCCCGCTAGGGACGCATAGAGCACAGAAGCACGACGGAGTTGATTTTGAAATCGAAGTCACCATCCTTGCGCAGGAGCAAAAAACATCAGCGCGAAAGATCTTGGAAGCATTTTGGATTAATACGACCAATCCAACCATAAACCGCAGGGAGGAATGCCTTGTAAACACTCGTGATATGAGCCAGTATATAAGACTGTTGTTTTGATGGGTAGGGTGCATTACGAGCCTATGTGTCTCTCTTTCCGGTGATCTCCACTTGGATCATTCAGTGGAACACATATAAAAAGCGGTGAGTATGTTGAGTGTTGATTTTTGCTTAATGCGATTGAAATCTAGGTCTGGTGATTTTCTCTAAAGAAGTAATGGAGGTGTTTGACTGATTGTATTGCAAACATTTTGACCTTTCCAGGCTCTGAAGAAGGCGAACTGCCGAAACGTCAGCTATCGAATAAAGTTTAATGTAACACCTCGTGTTCTGCTCAAAGAAGAAAATCAAGAATCATACTAAACAACGTTTCGAAATTCCAAAGATCTAAGCTTTCGAATAATCACTCACATTCCAGATAGAAAGCTTGTTTAGCGAAAAACGACCTCTGAAAATTTGAGGGTCAAAATGATCTTTATTGTCCGCAGAGTTAGAACGAGTCTTCTACGAACTGCGCAATCCCGGAAAAATGACTTAAATGGTTGGTTTCAGTGTGGTCGAGACAGGACCTCGCACGATTTGAACAGTAATAAACGACCAAAGAAATCAAATAGTTTTCTAAAACTCTTAGTGACAGGTTAAGCAAATTACGAGCAAATCAGAAAATTGGAAAACAAACGAGTGCGCTTCTGTAATCGAAAAAAAAAACTCAATAATGAACATTATAGCTGGAGAATGATGATCATTATAAACAACATACCCATTCTGAATCTTTGAAAATTATATTCTACACATCAAATTATTGGAAATGAATTATTTCTGGCTCTTTTCCCAGCTCACTTATCACATGACACTTTAACTTCGTTGCATTCAACCCACTGAATCCAAAGGCTTTCTGTGACGTCGGTCACGCGTTGCAGCGGGCATAGGTTTTTTGGTAGGGGTCACGTGGTAGTGTTTGTGGCCATACAAGATAAATTTTTGTCCTTACTCTCATTTTCATATGCAATTTATGTATACAACAACCGTTACAATGGATGCTCTTTTTTTGTTGCATGCCGTCTGGAAACCGTCGATGAAACTTTCTCAAGTAAACTTATGGGAAGGTAGACACTAGCTTTGAAGATCTTCTATTAGAACACGAAGATGTGAATGAATGTGCTGAAGTTGATCAGGCCGTAATTTCTGTAGTATAAATACGAAAAGTCGGTGATGACATAAGGGATGCTGGCAATTTCATCGGCTCATAGAGATTACACATTATTACTTCACGATGATTTAGGGATAGGTGAAGAAGAACTCGCAACCCATACAAAACCTACTGAATTTGCTAATTCCTTGGAAATGACGTTTCCAGTAGAAGGTCAAAAATTATCAAAGACTAAACGCAATCAAAGTATGTGTGGACTGTTCAAGCGGAAATCTTCATAAATAACCGTTTCTAGCGGCGCTATGATGTTGTAAATATAGTGATGTAGAGCCGTGTGCAAAACTTTTGCGTGAGGAGAGACTGAATCCGCATTTCACCCTATTTTGGGGCGCCTGCTTTATCCCTTGCACTACCAACGCCTGCTCAACGTCGATATCGCCTGCCCATTCAAACCGATGAGGACTGGCTGCTGAGAGATAGATGCGCTGTAGCGTAAAAAGAGTGGTGGCAAAACAGGCGTCGGTAGTGCAAGGCATAGAGCATGCGCCCCAGATAGGATGAAATACGGGTTCAAGTCCCGGCTGACGCAAGAGGTTTGCACATCACTCTACATCATTGAGTATACGTGGACTCTTGCGACGAAGCAGTACTTATGACTATTTGTTTACCTGATTATCCATACCACTATTGTTATCGCATGAATATCGCACTCTTCTGTACTTTACTGTACTGTACCGAACTTATCTGGGTTAAAGAATTCAAAAAATCTGACCGTTGACACAATCTAGCAAAAAGATAAACCAGAATCATTTACTCAACGTCATTCGTTCGTTCAAAAACACCAATGATGTAAAGTTTGCGAAAAAAAAGCAGAATCGTTAGGAATTATTACTTTATAGAAGGCAAGAGTTCTCATGTGGTTCACGTGGTGACGAAGAGAGACTTGTGCGTGTCACATGCTCCCACAGTATATCCAAAATGAATAAATTCAGTTGCTATCGGAATGATGACAGCTTCAGCACTAAGTCATTAGATTGTATTAGGTTTTTAAGTGAATAAACTATTAGAAACTAGAGATCTCACTAATAAGATATCCGTTATTATTATTTACCAAAACATTTCTACATGATCCGTCATCACGCTTAGTGTGTGGATCCTAGCACCTCTTACGTTCGCTTCGTTTCTCTCGCGTTCGTCCTCCACAAAGGTCATCGAATATTTTGCTCATTGTTTTAGCGGCTACCTGAAGTTTCGTCTTCTTCTGAGTGTCATAGAATGCTGATGAAACATTCTCGATGCGATCTTGGAAGTGGCCCAACTAAGGCGCACCCATGTGGACTCGTAGAAACACTTGGAGGAAGAGGTTAACCTTTGCATTCTGAGAGCGTATATCACGTCCCGTACGCTATCCCTCTCCTACCTCACTGTGACGACCGAAAAAAATCAATTTTTTGGAGTCCAAGGCATGCTTTATTCATCGCTCTACGAACATATTTCGAGGATGTAAAAACAAACGAACAAATAATATTTTGTTCGATCTGACATGATAATTCTTCAATAAATGTATACGTGTACAAATAGCGATCTTTCGATGGAATTACTAAAAAGTTAAACTTTGCTGCCTATCTCCCTAAAATCCTGGCCGTGGACATAGCTAAATTCGAAAGGAGACATAAAAAGCATGTAAGCGAAATTAAGAGGACACTAAAAAAATTACGCTAGCGAAATTTGAAAGGACGCTATAGAAGTCATGTGGGTGAACAGCCTCGGCACACTAAAGTTCTCTTCTGCAAATCATCAGAGTTCTAAGCCTCTGAAATGCCATAAGGATCGAGCAACTTTTGCCAGTTATCGAAAAAACAGCTCTGCAAGGAGATGGTCTGGTTATTTATGTCAATTACTCGTCAGATAGCCGATAAGAAGAAATAAACACTTTCCCGTGGAGATAGAAATCGATATCATGGGATAAAACAGCAGAGATGTGCTAAAATCAGTACATTGGAAAGAAAGAATAGCTATAAAGTAGTTTTCACACGATGATATTCGCATTGAAAACATAAACAGATTGCTGGATGGAAATCAATCGACACAATCTGTTTGCTCACTCGAACGGTTACACTACTTTTCTCACAAAAGGTTCATCAATGACAATATTAGTAACAATATAATAATGGTAGTGAAAATAATAATAATAGCATCATAACATTAGAATTTCCAGCAGTATCAAAGGTGTATGACAAAAAAAAAACGCCTCATAGTCAGTGGTGCTCTTGATTTCCCATGAGCGAGTGGTCTGCACTACACTGGCACTGAGTCCAGACCATCCACACCGAATGACTAATGACAATGCAAGCAATACGGGGTCACTTTTATTGATTACTACTATCATTGCTGCTACTATGATTATCATAAGTAAACATTTTTATTGATTAGCACTGATTTTCAGAGGTTTTCTGTCAAATAGCGACCATTATGAACAAAATGATTTGGTATGATGAATAGTGTATGTTACTATTGATCACAGCAACGCTAGATGTACCGAAAAATCTTCACTTCTCTGCAATAAAGAATACCTAATCAAAAACTACTGTTGAATTGTTAATGAGAAATAATGGCTAAAGAGGATAGCAGGCAGCTGCGGGGGAATCGTTCTCAAAAAATTTGCAACATATCTGCTGAGATTCCTCTTAAAAATGGAAAAGTAACATAGACAAATAACGATTTTTGGCAATGATATTTCTGATCAAAACGTCGGAGACTTAGGTCTGATCGTCCAGGGCCAAAATGCTGTTGTCACAAAGTGAAGCTGAGTGACAGCTGTTCGAATGAAAGGAAAGTTGGTGCCTACACCCGCTGCAGACACGCCATGGAGCAACTCTGATGACGCCGAAGGGTAATTCAGGCGTTCAAAAACTGTCGTGAGGAGCGAATGAAGGAGATCAGTGCTCAAGTTGAGGAGAATATCTTGATTTGAACAAGTAGCAATGTACCACTAAGGTTTTCTATTGAAAAAAAAGATGCATTTTTAAGAATGTATTTGAGCAAACACAAATTTGAGGAAAAAAAAACTTTTGCCGGTTGGTTTGAGTTGTGATAAAAATCTTAGACAAACAAGACTATTTTCTTCACAAATTTCAGTTAAGGTGCTTAAATATTCTACAATTTCGATAAACTGACTGGAAAATTTAGAGAAATGTCTGTTTCTACTGCGAGATGAGTTCGGCCTTTCATTTGTTTTGTTGCTAACATTAAGGTAGAAGGGCGATATAAATATGCCATAACTTCAAATCAACAATCAGTTCATTTTTCAATAAAGATATAAACACAGCTGCAACTTTGTTGAATCGAGGAATCTCAATCTCTTCTTGTACTCGCCTCCTTTCCTACGAGATCGTCAGGCATTAGTGTTGCTTCAGTCTTCAGCTTGGGAATTCACTAACAGCTATTGACCTGTAGTACACCATTTAATCATAGCGTCGCGTTGAAACCAGTATTAATTAAGTAATCCATAATAGCTCCAAAGCAACAAACTTTTTTCAAATAACTTTTCTTTTGCTCCCTTAGAAGATTTTGAAAAAAAAATTACTTGAGGGTCAATAGGCTCAAAAAATCGTTTCAGGCCATAAATACAGTAGCCGAGTAAGCTATAGCATACGTGCGGTATGTTATGGATCAAGTGTCGATTGGTGGCACATTGAGTGCCCTTGTTATTTTTATGACACTTCTCTTACAATGCCAATTATTACTAAGCAAAGCGAATACTGAGGAATTTCGACAGCATCTGTGAAAAACGATTTGTAGTTGATTAACAATAAAGTGATATCCGCAAAATTTATATGCTGCCCACGCTGAGTGTAAGAAAAAATATGCATTTGTTAAGAGAATGCGGGAGTCTCAAAGTCGAACACAAAATTCGCTTCCTTGATGAGGTTAAGAGGGGAATGTGGCAGCACTATGTAAGAAATTCCCAGAACCGATCTTTGCTATGCTCTGCATTGATAAGTAGAAAAAAAACAGGAAAAAGAGAAAAAATTTAACCAGGCAAAATGTCAGCCATCTCCCAACAAGTCGCATATTGACAATCTCGCATATGCTAACAGGAAAACATTTATGCCCAGTGATGCAGAGTGATGTGCGCACTGTAGTGTATAAAGAGTGGTGTGCAAAATGGGCGTCAGTAGTGCAACGGCTTGGTGCACGCGCTTTCGGAAAGAGTGGAATGTGGGTTCGAGTCCCATCTGACATGAAAGTTTTGCACATCACTCTGCATCATTGGGCATATGTGTACTTATAACACCGCAAAGAGCAGGTAAATAATATTTCTACTTCAACAGAAAACATTTACTTCTTCATCAGCATTGTATGCTATAGAAAAAGGAGAATATATCGTCCGTCCAGTCACTATATCAATTCCCTGTTTCACCATAAACTCTGATGAAAATTTTGTGCACAAAAACATAAAGAGAGTAAGTTGACGTCATGAAGGAATCCTAATTGAAAGTGTTCGTTAAACTCCGTTGCCTGACAGTGTTTCAAGAGAATTCGTATTGACAAAAACTTATAAAAGGATCCAGCAACAAAACTTCATCTATCATAATAGCTATCGTTTTAGTTCTTATCATTTATGCTTTATCTAAGCTATCATCCTCCAATTTGTCTGCATTTATTTACTCAGGCGGACAATTAATCGCTCTGAGCAGGTTGAAGAGAACTATACAAGAAGTTCACAATACCGTTTACGGCATTCTTAAAAAACCCAAAGCCAGTGGGCTACTGCTTTCCAGAGCCTTATTCTACTTTTTTGGTTTTCTGAGCTTGCCTGCATCATAATTAGATACTACTCCATAGGAAAATCACGTGGGAGGTCCGTTTAGTCGGGTTAAGAGCCTGGTCCAAGAATCTCCTGATCGGACCTACTAGCAAGTTAGATATTATGCAGTGTCATAGAATAGGAGAGATTCTCAAGAAATATCCTTTAAATTAAAGTTTGCACATAGTTGACATGTCTTCTCCAAGAAATCGATGGCTGACGTTTCGGCTACTTCGCCTTCCTCAGCCGTGTTATCAGGAGTAGTCCTACCTCTGATAACACGGCTCGTGTCATCGACTTGAAGAAGACAGACCAACCTGACGCAAGTTCGGAATAGAGATCAGTTCCTGAGATAATCTTTTCATTTTTCATTTTTCACTCAACATGCCGAGGTTTAATAAAAGTAGCGCCTTCGAATTAAATGAATATCCACAGAAATAATTACCAGAACTCTTCATGAGGTCTGAAAGCAACTTATACTTCTGTCGGATCTTTTTAATTACGTAATTATGGGACCAATGAGAACTTTCAAGCAGTCCACTTGCACCGCTTTCAAATAGAGAAAAATTGAGGTGATTCATATCATACAAGTAATCAGAGAGAGAGATTTATCTTTATACATTGATCAAATGGTATTTTTTTTCTTCATTAGATTGCTAGATTTCGCTTAAACTCTGCTTTTTATGGAAGAACTCGGGAGTCACATAGACAGACCGGACTTAAATTTCCTTTTCACGTCATAGCAGTTGATCTAACAAAAAAATAATTATATAGTTCACACAGCTGCAGTTGGGACGGGTAGTTAAAGGTGTTTTCTTTCCTTGAATGATGAAGCTTACACAACTATAATTCATAGGGTTATTCGTCTAACGTTTTAAAATTATGTCCTTTTCAAAGTAGATGATTCTAGTAGATTGTCTACAGTCGTTTGTACTTGTTGTCGATCTTCGTTGTTGTTGAAGTTGGGTCCTCTTCGGCAGCACTGCTCACTGGTTGTGATGCTGCTTTTCACGAGCACTGTATTTTTTCGCTCCTTCTTCAAGTTCACCAAGCCTATCGTACCACAGGTTTGACGAAATAGGACAATATTTGTCTAAGATATAGTGGCATGCCAACGTGAATCAGTAGGCCTTGGTGAGTCATTGTATAGGCTGAATATGCATTTATTCTTTGAGATTATGGCGCATTCATCAAGGAGTGCTAAACAGTAAACGCTTTATCATCCATTTTATTGTAGTGTTTTCCTGTGTTAAATGAAAAATACATGGAACAAGTTACTCTGCCAATGAAGAAAGGTTTGGTAAGAGCTCATCTTGCGACGGCGTCGTAAAACAATCAGTTAGAATTAACAGTCACATTGAGAGTTATCGTGAAAAGAAGAGTCTGCGCTCTAGTGAATCAAAATAGATAGTCACATGGAAACATCTTTCCTTTGAAAGTAATCAAGCGGAGAAGAATGGATTTTACGTGACATGTTAGACTTCCATGTCTTTTTTACTGATGCGCAAGTTGAGATATTCTAGTTAGAACTTGAGATCGGAGGTAGTTTTTCTTTGAGTTTTGTAATTATTTCAGCTGAGGAGATATGCACTCAGCAGTTGTTATCAGGGTGCATGTTTTTGAAAAACTACTGTCTAGATAAGCATCCATATCCATTCATACTGAACTTATTTTCTGTAATTTTTGTCAAAAGATGAACCCAAAAGTCGTTTCGATCACTAGGAGTGTTCGTTCTTAAGATTGAGTGACAATAAAATCATCCCATCTACGAGTAACAGCAACAATATGGTGAGACAGGTAAGAATTTGGGGTTCACAACGTGGTCATCTTAGTCTAATAGTTGTGAGATTATAGATTTCTTCTTATGAAATAAATCGGCCCGAGAATTTACTTCTGGGTTACGAACTTCTATTGTCTCACCATTGCGTATCAATGTGAATTCGTCAGTGAATTTGATTTTACCTGTAAGGAATCTCAATAGATTAAATGATTCACACATTATATGGAAGCGTATATAACTTCCAACTTTTTTTTTCTGTAGTAACAGAATGAGGTGAGATCGAACCATCAGCTTCATTGAAAACGTTGCGTTTGTAGTATCGTGCAATACTACCTTCTCGTTTGAGGAAAAATATAGTAAAAGCTCTTCTTTTCACACTATAGATAAACGGCTGATTATGTTCTATCTTATTATCGTTGACAGTGTGCCTTGAACCATTTCGAGACGTAGAGCCGATTTTTTCGATAACTAGCCATAATTTCTTGGCCATCAAAGTATTTCAACTTATTTTCTGTAATTTTTGTCAAAAGATGAACCCAAAAGTTGTTTCGATCACTAGGAGTGTTCGTTCTTAAGATTGAGTGACAATAAAATCATCCCATCTACGAGTAACAGCAACAATATGGTGAGACAGGTAAGAATTTGGGGTTCACAACGTGGTCATCTTAGTCTAATAGTTGTGAGATTATAAATTTCTTCTTATGAAATAAATTGGCCCGAGAATTTACTTCTGGGTTACGAACTTCTATTGTCTCACCATTGCGTATCAATGTGAATTCGTCAGTGAATTTGATTTTACCTGTAAGGAATCTCAATAGATTAAATGATTCACACATTATATGGAAGCGTATATAACTTCCAACTTTTTTTTCTGTAGTAACAGAATGAGGTGAGATCGAACCATCAGCTTCATTGAAAACGTTGCGTTTGTAGTATCGTGCAATACTACCTTCTCGTTTGAGGAAAAATATAGTAAAAGCTCTTCTTTTCACACTATAGATAAACGGCTGATTATGTTCTATCTTATTATCGTTGACAGTGTGCCTTCAACCATTTCGAGACGTAGAGCCGATTTTTCGATAACTAGCCATAATTTCTTGGCCATCAAAGTATTTCAGAAAATCAGAACTTTACAGATTTATAAAAGAAGTTTTCTATCGTCCTACTGATTTACATGTAATTTTTCACAATAACGGTGTTCAAAAGTTATATGTGCTCATAGTTAAGCTTTCAGTGGACAAATGGGCAGTTTTTTCTGCTAATGCTTTGATTTTTTGTACAAGCACAGTTATTGCTGTTATCTGCAGCCTGCTTCATCCCCCTAGGAAAACTCGTTTTCCAATTTTTTAGAGCTTTAGTAGTCAATCGATAGCTTAAATCTTACAAATTCCAGCGGCGCGCTTTATTTCTAAAATAGCTATTTCAGTGCGCTGCAACACTAAGAACAGCAAATGCGGTTCTTTTCCGTTATCCGGGTAAAATTGGATATTCCACCCCATTGGTTGGACAAGAACTATTCACAAGAGTGTTAGTAATCATTCAAAAGCAAGCTCAAATCTCTGGTTGCAGACATAGTTGATTGAATTTCTGAAAAAACCCTTTACTACCTCCAAAAATTCAAAATAAAATTATGTTTCACATCAATTGCGCATTTCAAATATTATTTCGCTGGAGGCACGAAAAGTTCATGAACGTATAGAGAAAATGCTGTGTTATCAGGTTCAGACGTTCAATGTGGAGTTTCCTTCGAAGCCGAGAAGCAATTCCTAACTGAACAACAAATATCGCACTTTTGCGTGAGAAATCGATCAATAATCGCGCCGGCCACCTTGCCGCGAATCCCTCGGCCCGTGAACTGGCCAAAGAACACGTGATCGCGTATGAGAATCAATGTTATTTTCCCTGCCACATTTCCAAGAAGTAAGCACAACGTTGGAATCGTTGGATTGATTAAAACTTACGCTATCGAATAATTACCAATAGTCTAAAGAAAGAGCCCTGTCCGGCGAGAAGTAGAACGCGAATGTTTTCTTTCTCCTACAGCGCTATTAAGAAAAATTTCCCCATAAACCAGGCACATTTTTGAGTTCTTCGAGACTTCTGCTCTCGAAACAGTGCGAGCAGTCTAAGGAAGGAGTTTTGCCCAGTAAAATATAAGCAATGTAAAGAAAAAACACGTAGTTGTATGAAGCATAAGTCTATTTCGGGCCCTACAGGGTTATAAGAGGCTGTTTTGAAAAACCAGCTACATATGACTCTAGGCAGCGACTAAAGCTTTTGAATGATTGCTATCACTCCTATGAGCACTTTATGTCCACCTAAAGCGGTCGTTTTCTTCATTTGTTTGCGGATAACGGATAGGAACCGTAGGTATTTTTCCGTTGTACACCCACAGCTCAACTTTAGCAAAGGAAAGTTCTTTTGGTCGTTCTCAAAGTTCGACTAGTCCTTCGATAGATCAAATCTCGAACATTTCAAAAATTTATTTTACTTTCAAAAGGCCCCATTGATCTGCTGTAACGCGAAAATAAAATATGCCCTTCATCCAAACATTTCTCGACCTACGAAGTTCTTCATAAAGAAGGAGCATTGAGTTTCGCAAAATTAGCACTGGAAAATGGCTGTGGCTTAGTGGCAATGTTGCGAAATCCTATCCATATAGCTGCAAAGCGCTGTAGTTTGGCGCTAATGTCGCGCTGGGCGAAATAAGTATTCTGTTGGCCGTTGCAGATTATTAAGAAGTCCTCTTTGTCGAGATTTAGACTATCGAATGGCACGTTTTCCTCAAAGCATCGAAGAAAAAATGCCGGTATCAAGATTTATCCAAATTTGTGAAATCCAACATTCTTTCAGCTATTACGGCGCAATAAGAAATGTTTTTTCAAAAATGCGATATATTTTTGGAGTTTTCGAGAATTGAGCTATCGAATGATTACTAAAATTGTAAAAAAACGCTTTGTTCAGCGAGGGATGTTCGAGTGAAGTACATAAATTTCTTCTCGCTAATAGCGCGTCATAGAAACCACTTTAGAATTTAAATACATTTTTGAAAATCATGAGATTTAGATTATCGAATGACTAGTCAGTCTTTGGAAACAACCAAAAACTCATTTTCATGTTTATGTTTTCAAGAGCGAAGAGCGGATAACGGAAAAAGAGCGAAGAAAGCTCAGTCAGCGAAAAAATCTTGCACTACGGGCAAATAGATTGTTTACAATTTGCTTTTTTTAAACTACCTGTTATCACATATTTTGCGGATTCCATAGCTTTTTTTATTAGATTTTTTCCATTTTCCCAATACTCACTATCTAGAATGGTCTTCATATTTGCATCAGATTTGGTTACGGCCTTAAGATTCTACTCTTTCCGAATAATGTCATTCAGTACTAGTTCAAAAATTTCATGATGGTATGACTGGGCTAGAACGATTCCAGATCTTTATCACAAACAGTTGGCAGCATATTCATAATCTTCAAAGATTCCCTTTGACAATTCTAGTAAGAATAACATTACCTCCAAGGAATTTGGGGGCTTCATTGGCTTGGATACTGGTTGAACCATGATTATGCGCTTGTCGCACAACACCCCAATCACACTCTAATTACTCAGAACATTTTCTGCATATCTTCAAAGAAAAGCCGAACAGCTTCCGAAAACAGGCATGTGAACAAAAAGAGCAGCGCAGTGCAATTTGCATAATTGAAATGAGGGTTTTATGCCTATGCAATGTGGGCCTTATCTCTTTTCATAACCAGTCATGAATCAACCAGCTGACTTTTCGTCATTCTACTATTATTATTCTGACGTATTTGTGGTATTACACTCTACTGTTTTACACGTGATGCACTATTGTTTTGAAATTTTGTGGACATCCTAAATTGAGCTTGTGCCAAGAGATTTGCGTAATAATAGAGAAGCTGGAAGTGACACTTCTTCACTCCACACGTTTTGTATACCGTTTCTGTTCTTCAAGTTTTTCATAAAGCTCCAGGATCATATCACACCGTTTTACTCTATGATTTTTGTAGGTTTATTTGTAAGATAGCTTCTTACCATTTATGATTGTATTTGACGATATATACTCGATGATGAAGCCGTCATATGATGCTCAACATAGGACATATATTTCTGGTAATGTTGAGTTCTTTAATGACTTGAATTTTTTCGAAAAATTTTTTTGGATAAGAAACTTACTTGACAGCATTGGAGCATCTGTTTGGGCAGAACACATAGGTGATCTAATGGGCCCTTCATTTTCTTTTTTATCTTGCCTTCATATCTTTATAGACCAATTGTAGCGCCAAAATTTCCCATCACTACTCAGCTGTTGAAGTCTGACGATCACATTGTCCAGGGGCAACTTTCTATTAACTCAAGGAGTGATCAAATAAGGCAAAATCGCCGAATCACCACTTCATTGAATAAATCTTGCTATTTGAGAATAAAAAGATTGGACAAATTTTAGTTTACCTATCACTAAATCTTATCATAGAACATCCAAGTAACAGATATTTATCGGACATTAGTGGTTCATCGTTGTCGGTTAAACTAAACAATTACGTGTCGTCGATTTCCAGTCCCTAAAGAGTTCTCGTCTTCGCTCACTCTGCATGTGAAGGTAATAGCAACTTGTCCACCTCAGTAGAGCTTTCAACTGAGCTACATAGCGGTTGCATCAGATCAAATATGCTCACAGATTTGAGCATTTTCTCCTTAATGATCGAAATTTGTGCTGTTTAGTACATAGGTGACTCTATAATTTGTCAGCTGCTTTTCAATCGAGTAATTTTTCATCTAACACCAAGTTTTTATGTTCTATAGTTTTATTCTTTCTCTCACTCTATTCCATCTACGCTAAGAATTCCTATGGATCCTCTTACTTTCATGATATTTCATCAAATCGTAGTTCTGCTGCTAATTTCTCTGTTTGAAGACTTTTCCATGCTCCTGCTGCTATTCGAGGCGATCTTACTAGCATGAACTACTCGGTAATGTTTGAATTTCTGATAATCAGCTTTCTAAATCGTGTAGTAGGTTTTTGAAGCTTTTCTCATAGTTCTTTTGAGCATTTGCAACAATGTCAGCTCTAAATAGTTGACTTATTCCGATTTTCGATCAGTCTATTACTGAGCACTCACTTAGTGTCGACTATCTTCTAATGTGACATCGGTGCTTCATTACTCTCCATCATCATACTGGCCTTCCTCATCGTAGCCATTGCCCATTGGCCTCCATTCCCTTTTGAATTACTTTGCTCTACGTGTTTGGAAGGAAATCTGCCAAAGGCACGTCTTATTGTTTTGCGAAGAAAAATAATCATAGCATCTGAGTCTCGACACGTAACTAATTAGTAATGTCCTTGAGATCCATCGACTCGCCTACACAGTTGACATATTTTTCCCTGGTCGATGATCATTAGCTAGCATAGCATTTTCTGACGACGGCTTTCTTGGGAGATAAGATTTTTCAACTGGACAAATAGAATTGTTGAGCACTGAAAGCTTTTCCCTCCTCAGCCTATTACCATGAATAACTTCCGATGCATCGCCAAGAGTCTTATCAGCCAGAACTGATTTTTTAAATGGTTTGGTATGAAGACAGAAACTGCCTGTTTACGAACACGGTGCTCCTTAACTTAGCAAGTTTTTCCTTTGGTGAATATGGCTTTCACCAACGCTAGCAAGTTTCTCTTTGGATTGGTGCGAGAACTTCGCAATCTACCAACTCTACTTGGTATTGAGACGGAAGAACTGAAATGGATCGTTAGACTTTCTGTTCACATTAACTATTTGGGCAGACAATAGTCCCAAATTGACGAATAGGTTCACAGGGTGGCTTGACAAGCTTTTAATGGTGTCTTGGCTGTACGAACTCGATAGTAATGATTAAGAACGCTGGTAGTTCCAAAACTGGCGTGATTTTGGAATCGCTAGACGGCCCTCACCAATGTCCATCTCTCTGGTGATCAATATAATTTGGATTATAAGAGTGAAATCGTTAGACTAACGACGACGGACTATCGTAGAGGTGGTTGTTTCATAACTAGACGTTGCTTCAACTTACAAAAAAAATAGTGGAGATAGTGAAACTTTTGAGGAGCAGTAATCGAGCGATATTACATCTTTTCGTGAAGAAACATTCAGTAATCAAGATGAAGGCAGGGAGCATTAAGATGCTGTTGTTGAAGCATTGCGATCGCGTAAATGCAATAGCTCCTTATAAAGATATTCTAATGGAAATTTTGAAGAAGTGAATGGAGAAATCTTTTAGCTACTACTCTTTGGAAATTCATAAGATTTCCAAGTGCTATAGGTGTGTCGATTGCTGTGGCGGTTGATGTGGTCAAGGATTCTAATTTATAGAAGTACCATAGAACTTTCAATTTTCGGCCACATAATGTTGAGATAAAAGCGAGACTTGAGACGTGATGTTTTTGATTCGTGAGCTCCATCCGTCGCCATGCATTTCCGAGATTTCCAGCTAGAATTGTGGTGCCCTCTAGTGTCAACACTAATTCAAAAGGGTAAACGGCCATTTCAAATCGCATGAAAAAGCACATAAAAATTAGCCTAAGCGACGTAGTGACAAAACTGCCTGCATGTGAGTCAAAAGGAAAAAATTCTTAGAACAAATATGAGCTAACTTCATGTTCTTTGAACTAAGGCTCTCTTTTTTGTCGTCCGTTGAAGTACCACATAGTGGTTGCTCCTAACGGAAAATATGGAGGAAACTCCACGTGTACTCACTATTATCTAGCAATGTATTTAGAGCCTTTCATGAAGTCTCTTATAGGCATTATACAGTACAAGACACTTGAAAGGCTCAAAACACATTTTGTTGTCAATTATATTGTTTCTGAGCGAGACCTCAAAATATCGATTGCAATTTTTGTCTATAAATTGATATAAAAATGTAGACTTCATTGTGATTGGGTGAAAATTTTACTCGTAAGTCGCATTTCAACATCACTCTTCTGACCTAGTGGTGTAGCGTGATGTGCAAAAACTTTTGCCCTGGTGGAATTTGAACCCTTGTTTCACCCTATCAAAGGGCGGGTGCTCAACCGTTGCACTACCAGCACCCGTTTTGACACCACTCATTCTCCAGACTTCCGCTCTTTCAAGAAATTGATACAGAATTCTAGAACTGTAGGAGTAGAGCTTGTTCTTGTTTTACTGTTCACTATACTCATAGCTGGATTCTTTATCGCGATTGTGAATACGCGACCTGTTTAACCGACTTTTGTCTGTTGGCTTCTCATTCTTTTTGTTGTGTAGCAAATTTACGGGCTTTTTGTGTCATTCAGTGCGTCTCAAAATCCCATAATGTAGAGATGTTACAGTTATTCAATAATGAATAGCATGGTGACTTACCTTGTGTTCTTCTTTGATGCCGATATATGGTAGAATGGAGTTCCACGTAATTGAAAAAATTGAAAATATTTGAGTTCGCGTGGAAAAGGGAGGATGAGAGGTACAAAGTATGCCCTGTATGCACATGGAGTTAGCTCTTTTGCGAGCTCACGAAGCTGGAGTCGCAAATTGGTAGAATATTTGTTTCGATGAAAATATTGATTGTGTATTTGCAGGCTATTAGAAGTCACTCCTATTTACCAGATAAGCATCTAAAATTCTCTAGGAGGCTGTGGACGAGTTTCAAGCAAGGCGTATCTCTCGGAGCATGACAATCAGTAAACACTTTCCCCTCTACCACTCTTTGGGTTGACAATCCCTTTATTGTAAGAAGAGATAAAATTAATCATTACCAACACTAATAAGCCCCACTAAAAACACCATTCTCTTACTTAGAAAAGTAGAAAACAATCGTCTCAGCTCAGTTTTGAATAGTAACTTTGACTCTTCTTTTATATTCAGGCTCTTGTAGTGATGTCAGTCCTAGCTCGAGGCTTATCTCTCTCAGATATTTGGCTTCTAATTAACTCTATGAGTATGTGAGCGGACAGTTCGACTAATTTTCTAATTGAACAGCCAAATTAGAAAAACACAAAAACGTCGTTTTGAGTGACATTAAGTAACAGATGAAAAAACTATGCTTATTCGCCCCCTCAAAATAACTTTTGAAAGTCACGAATGTCGTGCAATTTTCAAGCGATCGCTGTCAAAATACTGCGCAACTGTCTTCACGGGAGTTTTTTCTTCGGATAATTCAACTCCCCTCTGGTTTTTTTAAGATAACTTATTTCGTCATAGTAGCTACAAGTGCTTTTGCTCACCACTCAAGTCTCTTAGGATTATAGGAAACATAGCAGTCCGAAATGCACTAAAAATACTATCAATTTCGAGTATTAGTAATTGGAATAGCTGTCAGCTCAACTGGGTTGAAGCGAAATCGCATACCCGACCAAACCTGTCAATGGTTGGTGGCTGATAGCTAATATTGAGATGTCGAAGAATGAGTGGTCGGGCAAATGTGCCTCAGTGGTGTAGTGGTAGAGCACGCGTCCCAGGATAGGATGAAACGTGGGTTCGATTCCCTCCTGAGGTCGTGTTTTTGCTCACCACTCAATTCTCATAGGAATGTAGCTACAAGTTTTAGACAGACTGAAATCATGTGATTATAAGTCTGAGTATTCGAACTAAACTCAGTCCCCATTTCTACTTCTTCGTCGCTTAGAAGAAGATTTTTAGGTCCGAGTCCCGAGTACAATGTGATGAATTCTACCAGTTATTGCGTTTCTGATGGCCCTCGTATTCGTTATACTTTCCCAGTCATTTGTCCTAGAATACTTTGAAAATCTCATGAGAGTTTAGGAGTCTTTTCAAATAAAAAGGGATCGTCCATCTTCAGCTTTTCTTTGAGCCTTCTTGCTTCACGTATACCACCTGCGTATAAGTTCATATTGGTTTGAATTACATGTCATGTGATACGGGTTTTGTACTTGCAATCTCACCGACCAGCTTGTATAGCGATGGAGTATGAATTTATTTTTTATTGAAGAATTTACAAGCTTTATCCTGAAGGTTTTGTTCCTTATCCTATATGTGCTGAAATAGTCCTGTCCTATGTCCCAAGCTGTATGACAGTAGAATAGATTTGGTCACTCAAATTTTGATTGACTTGATGCAGCATAGTTCGACGTGATGACGGTGGATATTGCCTGAACATATTTTCAATATAACACCTTGTTTTCTGGAAAGAATGCACTTTACTGCAGCCGTTCTAAGTGCGGAGGCTATGAACAAGTGTATTCTAGGCATTACTTTATCCTGTTGAGCTTACATGCTTGAGAAAATCCAGAGTACCTAGAGCCGAATCGCAAAAAGTTGTTTATAAGTAGAACGCTCAATTCAGATTATTATTGATGGCCGTGTCTCGCACACAGAAGATTTCTAAAACGACTCCGACTTTTTGGAGTATTCGATGTGGCAATTTTTAAAAAGAAGCTCTCCTTTTCTCTTCCTCTCTCTTCCCCCTGCCCTCTACCCTCCCCTTCCCCTCTCCTTTTAATTCTCACTCTCTTTTTCTACTATGTCTTAACACTACATGAGCACGACTTTTTTCCTGATCCTCCATCTTCTTATCGAAATAATACGTCTCAATAGTTCTTGGACTGTCATGTTCAAAGTGGATGAATGCCACTGATGTTAGATTTACTGCTTTCAAATTAAGGAATGTTGCGTAAACTTTTCTGGTTGTATTCATCTTTAACAGATTCGCGGCAAGTGACTTCTGTTCAGGTCATAGTAATTGTGACATTTCGCTCCACATGGGCATGTTCGTATTCACTCACCATCTGATTGGCCTAGTTCCGCAACGTGGAGTCTGCATTATTCTGTTCTAAAAGTTCTTTTTCTCAATAACAATAAGGAACTAAACCGAACAAGCGAATGATGACCTCAAAAAGCTACTTCACCGCTCCGTCACTTTTTACTGATTACCATTTAAATACTGGTTTCGGTGCACATAAAAATAGCATTTTATAGACACTCTCTAATAAAGGATGGGTCTCGCCGTTGGTCATGACGTTGCAAATGTGCTCAAAGATACAACCTTCTTAACACATTCATTCATCAATTGATTCATTATTGAACTATTTCCAGATGCAGATAGGCAATGATATATTCTGCGACAAAAGCCAGCCGAAAAAAAAGCGCATCAGGCTTAGTAGAATTTGATTAATACAGTATCACTACAGCCTAGTTAGCCTTGAATTCGTGTATGAGGTTACCATGGAGTTCTTATTCATCTATATTTTGCTCTTTACAGCCGCCCTAGTGCTTCATTCTTTAAGCAACACATATCGCGCTACAACTTTTATACCAAAAAAGAGAAGTAAGAAATGTAATAATGAGTGACTATGGTTATTTTCCTAGAATAGATACTAAGCTTACCTGACGAAGGCGGCACCAAGCCACCTACCACGTGCTTTCTAGTCATACCACTTGATTACGTGTTTTTGGTTACACTTCGGATCTCAATATAGATAATCCTAGCTGTATATTTAACTCCATCACTGATTCAGTACTAAATAAACCTAATGAGCGTCGTAGAGTGATTTAAGATAGCTTTAGAGAATTCCTGATCAAGTGTTTCAGTGTGGGAACGTGGAAAAGATAAAATAAGATAGAAACGCTTTTCCTTCTTTCAAAATTTGTTTAATAGATAGTGCAATTCTCATGTCGACACTTAGAAGAAGTTCATCAGATTTATTGGCGGTCGGTTAACGTTAAGTCACCTGTAACCTTATGATTAGCCAGCAAGTTTTTGCGCAAGACGATAGTAAAGTATTCATTTGTCTCTGCTGCTTTTTGAAGCCGCCCCTCTGTGCTTACGTCTTCTATGTAACATAAATCACATCAGCTTTCACATAACAACATATTACGTAAGCAGAATATACTAATAAGTAGATATAGACATGTCATCCTAAGGTAGATGTTTAGCCTATTTGATGAAAGCCTACTTCTTACGTAGTTTTCGAGCTATATAGACTGATTGTAGGTTTTGGCTAGATTGACGTGTAGTAAGCAATCTATAAACATATGATTCCAACCACATACGTATGGATGAGAATAATTAGGTGCATGCAGAAGTTATAAATCAACTCAGTTCCTCGTCAGCATTAGCCCGCCCCCTCTATTTTCCTTCTTTCTCGAATAAACAAGCGTATGGTCACTGTTCTTCTGCGACTGGCCTACTGTCTATCATCACAATCACCCTTCTCTCAAAATTCTTATATCACCTATATCCATAATTGCAGCAAAGTGCTTAGATTTATTGACTTTTTCCGTTCAATTAGACTAAGTGCTTAAAAACTACTCAAAAAGTTTCATACACATACATTCATGTGATGTAAGTACATACATAGACATGTGCTATATATAGGACCTAATGGGCCACCTTTTGACTGAGATTCTGCATAAAGGTTTTCTTATCTGTTTTCAATGTAGGTGACCTTAGGGGAACGAACCTTTTACGGTACATAACTGCATAACATCTGGAATAGCGCTAAGTAAACACAGTTTATTAATTATTTTGTCTAATGCTTTTTCGTAGTGTTATAATGTTGTTGAACACCTGACAACTGAATGTGTAGGCAAAAATTCTACTTCGTACGGGAGTTGAACCTCCATTTCACCTTAACGATGACGCGTGCTACCGCTACACCACCGAGGCCGGTGTGTTGCCATCTACTCTTTCTTCGACTTTCTATAACTCAGTATTGTTGATACCGTTCATCGCTGGCGCAATGCTCATACAATTCCGCATTGCGTTTACCACGCCTTGGAGTCCGACGACTGGCTTAGATCTAGCAGGAAACGCCAGTATTTAGAGAGATATTCTTTACGAAAGAGAAATTCTTGAGCAGCCATCGAACCAACCCGCAGATTATGAAAGACCTTCGCGTTTGATGAACATGAGGAAATGAATCGAATGTAATAAATGTTAGAATACAAATAGTAGATGTGCAGATCTCTTGGCGCATTGATTACACGAGCTGTATAATAAAGCAATTTTGTTGCACTACGTAGATTTTTCATAAGCTGGAATATGTTGATTCAAAATTTGAAGATGTCATTATTTTTATATCGTGTGACTCCTAATGAGGTCATATCGTCACATAATTGCTAACCAGAAATGGGCGACTTGTCATATCATTGAAGAAAGCACATAAAGCGCGTAGATGTCAATAACTGTCAACGATCCACACCCAAACCATAAACCTTTCACAAAGAGCTTGACGAAGTGGCAATCGACATTTGCCTTCACCGTAGAAATGACTGCCAGCATTTGTTTCTCTTTTTTTTCGTGAAAATCTAATAGTCTTTCTGTAGAGTAAAAACAATTGAGAGAAGTGCTCTACAAAATTTGATTTGAATTTTGAATCTGAATTTTTAATCATTTAAATCTGTGGACATGTTCTCTACGTTTTTGCTCGCATGAGATCACTCCAAGACATTCTTTTACTGATTTATTTTTGAGCAATGTTAAAATAAACTAGCAATCATGGAATTCTCGTTGCTTATTGACGTCCAATAATACTTGCAGCTTCACGGAAATGCAGAATCGAACGATTTCCAGGATACAAAAACAATTCGAAGTAAATATTAACAAAATTTGTAATTTGGACAAAGTACTAGATGTTGCTGTAATTGCTATTTTCACAGCTTAGTTTTGAGCAAAAAGCGGTTTAGTACTGCGTTCAGAACAAGATTACTATTTCCAAATAGTAATCATGAAAGTATTAGGTGATCTATTCCTAAATAGATAAATCTTTTTCATCACAGAATGGCGTGGATGGTGAAGCAGCAAAATTGGCGGACGTTCCGCTTCTCAAAAATTCACAAAGAACAGTTGTGCATCGACCGAATCTTTGTCGTAGTGCGTGTATCGTCATCACCACAGCATTTATCGGCACAACACTCCTAATTATTGCTATTTTTTTCCTATACTGGCGACTTTCAGGTGGGACAATTTTTTGTGGGATACTGAGGTGAAATGAAATCAATAAGAAGGGTAGAATTTGGAAAATTTAATCTATCTGATGAAATCGACTATTTTGCTACAAATTAGGACCAAGTGAAGCCATAAAATGTACGAAAGTGGTCATTGGTCCCTCTAATGATCTAGCATTAATGGTATGCTTCAACTAGACTGGCCAGTTTCTAACACTCTAATAAGAACTACTGTGTGATTTTCTGTGTAGAAGACGAACTCCTTTCACTGTGAATACCATGCTTTTTCACATATGAAACTTTTATGCCGAAGAATTAAATTGGCAATTTGATGGAATTGTTACACGACATGCACTACCTATACATGATTCATTTCTCTCTTCATCGTAGACATATGGTGTTCACGAATGTTGGCGATGTCGAGCAGTGGTTCATATCTAGCAGAATCAAGATAAAGCTCAAAATTCCCGATTCAAACTCATTTCGAGAGACAGTTCATGCTACAGCTGAGCCCCAACGAGCTGTCTTCTACTCCGTTGTTGCCGTGAACACTAAAAAATGATTATCATAATAAAATTATGGCATTTTTATGGCCTTTTATCAAGTTATGAATTATCCCAATTAAATCCACCTTTATGGGACAATACGCGAAGTGGATGACATTTCCTTATTTAATTGTGTTGGAAAGATGTGACCGCGAGGTTCCCTGTACTTTTCTTCGCTTGAATTCAGAGAAGTCAGAAAACTCACTTATTCAGTGGAACGTGCTTTTTTTCGGGTTTCTCTCTGTACATGCCCTTTCAAACAAGCGCTGAACGAATCCCTACTGGTGAAACTTAGTTGAGTCGTTTTACGTAAGTCCAGATCCAAAGTTTCTCTGTTCAGATTGTACCACTCAGCAGTGTGTGCTCACCGCAGCACTCATCCTGTCCAAAATGGACCCGACTATTGATCCATGTGTCGATTTTTATAATTATGCTTGTGGAAAGTGGATCAATAACTCTGTAAACTTCAACTATCCATCGTGGAATGTGCTGTACGAGACAAATATGAAAGCGCATGATAAGATCGTCAATGTTATTTTGAAAGGTTTGCTGAAATTTCTTCATTCAGTCCTAGCTATGATCTAATGCTCCAACTGCACCAGAACCAAATTGCTCAGTTGTTGTTTGTAGCCAAACTATATTTATTACCTTACGAATAAAAAATGTTCACTTTATAATCTCAATTTTGCTTCATATATGCTCTGATTCTGACCATTTTGAATTTTAGTGATAAACGGCGACACATCGATTCCGCTAAATCGAGGTGAACGAGCAGCCGTTGAACTGTTCAATCAGTGCACCGACATGGAGAAATTACGCACAATCGGTCTGAACACATGGCTTCGATTTGTCGAGGTGAATATATTTTATTAACTCATCTGACTGATATCTGAAATCTTGATTTTCTTTACTATTCTACGCCTCACATCCTCACATCCGTTGCGCGGATTTCGGTGCTTTCTTAGTTCAGTTTGCCTCCACGCATCCACCACGTCTATGAATATCGTGGAGTTTATGAGTTGGTCAGGCTGCTGTTTGAGGATTTTTGGTTTTTTCATGAGTGTTGGAGAATGATGGCCGGAATCCCGGGATCGCCGTTTCAAGAGGCTCTCAAGTCATCTTTTTTTTGGGCTGGCCAAGAAAGCCATCTGATCGCACAGAAGTCGAATACCAATCTCCACTCGGCGTGGTGGAAAGCATGGTTTGTGGAGGTATCGGTCAAACTGAACAGCATCACTACTGCTCTGCCTGCCTTCTCAACGACCACTAAATATGGTCCAGTCATTTCACGACGTTTCAAAACGACAACAATACTAAAAGAAAAGAACTTATCGCTATATCCATTATACTGCACCACCTGCCCCTTTTTTGTATTCTATATCGTTGACTGTTCATGTCGCTTTCTTCCTGCTGATATATGTAGTGAATTAGGGTAAGAGTAACAACCTCATGTTTAAAGTTCTCACCATTTATTTCCAACATGCCGCGTCATGGTGAAAATTTTGAAGAGATGTTAAAAGAATCAATTGTCTGGAAAATACTGTTGCCAAATAGAGAGGTTAACAGTGGGGCAGCGGCGGCACCAAGTTCTGCTACTGCTTTTATGCCTAAGGTTGAGGCCCTCACACTGTCTCTGGCCACTACCTTACTGTAAATTTATCAGCATCTGCTTGCCATCTGCTTAACACAGTGAGAGAACAGGGACTGTCCCGAATTGCTAAAAAGTGGTCAGGGTACATAAATCCATCCAAGGTGAGCCGACGAAGTTTTCATTTGAGCGTTTACATAGACTATTCAGAAACTACTACTATAGCAAAGGTGGTGTGAACTAAACATCAAAAAATACTGGTTTATTACCTTTCCTTTCAATGTTTTCACACAAAGAGCGCTTGTTAGAAACAAGTATGAGTAGCTTCCTGTGTGCGCAGAAAAACAAGAGGACGACTCTTTCTACTTGGCGCCCCAGATAATCATTTCTAATGGCAATAGAATGGTCGACGTTCAAGAAAAATTTGAGGTTCAAAAGCACATTGTGGAATGATAAATCTATCATAAAGAACGTCTTGTTTCACTTGTCCTCCACCCCTTTCTGACAGAGTAAGCACAGCTGTAAAACGGCTTTCAAAAGGGGCCGATTTGGATTTACCGGTAAGAGCGATTGGAAGGTAGGTAGTTCGTAATCGTCTGTATGCTTTCCATACGCAACCCAAAAAGTGTGTGAGACAATAGAGTCGGTGAATCGGGTTGACTACTTAGCACCGGTAGTACGAAAGCACGTAGTTTAGGCACTTAAAGCTACGTAGACCACACTACCTGGACAAGTGTAGAGCCCAAAGAGGTGACGGGGAAGATTCAGTAGAAGTCACCGTCCTGCACACAAACAAAAACTTTATCGCGCAAAACTCTTGAAGCATATTTGGTGAAATTCGAAATTCAAAAATGAGCAGCAGCGATGAGTGCTCTGTTATCATGTGTGACCTCGCACCGTTTTTGACGTCTGCTAGCTACTTTCCTCACCCGTACAAATCTCTTTGAGGCTGCTCTCCATCAAAAATTGACAACACTTGATTACTGTGAGAATAAAATTTTACATGCTGGAGCTTTTATGCCAAAGCTGTGAAGATGTTCGGCTGAGTACAGTACCAGTCAACTTGACCTTTTAATATTCTAAAGAAGGTGAAGCCAACGAAATGCTTGCAATTATGATTGAATAGTATGATGACAACATCGTTTCTGCTCGTAAAAAGATAGGAAAAGTATGAAAGCAAAAGTGTTTAGGCACATTGCTGTTATCGTACAGGGATTTCCGAAGGGACCTTTTCGCTCGACAAAGAATTCCCCGTGGACTATTAGCAACCTTCGAAAGCTCAAGTCTCGGAAAAATCATAAATGAATTTTTTAGAGGGCCTTTTTGCAGCTCCGTAGCACTACGAATAGAATTATGTTTTACACGCGTCGGCGGTATGAACAATTTTTTGTCCCGGATGCTACATCGTTATAAAATATGTTTTGAAAAACAGGTAACGTGGCACTGAGCCTCAAGACTCAGCTTTCAAATTGCTACACTTCTATGAGAGTTCCTCTCCAGCGGATGATATTGGTTTTTCATTTGTCCCTTATAATCAGAAAGAACCATCAATTGATTTTTATTTGGAGAAGTCATTTAATCAACATTATAATCACCATCGTGATCAATGACATGCAATTATTTGATGGACAAAGTTGAATGCTTGCCGTAGAGCGAGGCCGCTAATGAAAGAAGTTGGCGAAGTCACTTTTGAGCTGACTAATCTTCAAATTTCTACTCTAGCAGATGCTGCTCCAGGGTTCGAAAGAGAAATAATCTATGAAACAATGTTAGAACTATACGTGTATGTGGTACCATGACTCAGCCAAGTTTCTCCAAAATGTAGCCAGTCGACTCTGCAATGTAAGATCGAGCGTTAATCTGGAGGAGGGCGGCATTGAGTCGTTTTGGACGCTTCTCTCGCACTGCTGCAACCACTTCCGGAGATGTTTCGCGTAGACGTCGGCATTGATGTCTGTTTGTTGTCAAGCAGTTCTCGAATTAAAACAACTTGCTCTGCCTATCACAGAAAATCAAGAGCACAATCTTCAAGCATAGAACTTGGGTCTTGCGTGAGGTGCCCATCAGTACATTACTTTGCTGTAGCCCATTTCGTTTAGACGGCGAGCGATGTTACTACGGCCGTATTCGAGTGTGACTGGAACATTGTCCAACATGCTACAGCTTCTCGACAATAACATGATTCGAAATAGAAGGAAATTCAAACGAAATAATAGCGCTGAAATGATTATGGGACTTCCCAATATTTAGTGCCTAATACTCTTTTGGGGAGCGCCGCGGCCGAGTGGCTGTGATGCTCGTCGCGGAGCGCGTGGAACCAAGCTCCACTTCTAACACTCTCCGGCAGTTAACAAGAATGGCCTATGGAACACCACCGCCAAGCTCTCGAGATTGCAAGGATACTCGCTCAACCAGTATTGTCCGTCATTCAAGACATTCAAGAAGAAGACGGGAAAGCGAATCGAGCTGGAAGTACTGGAATCTGTACAAATTGTGATGACGGATCGTATAAAAATAAACGAATAAATATAACATTCTTTTATGGCAGAGTACGGTGTGAAACCCAGCAACAAAATGCTGATATTCTAGCAAAACTGAGAGCATGCTGTGCAGATCCCAATTCCTCTAGTGTTCAGTACGTTTTCGTCTAATCTCAATCGCAAGAATAGCCTGGATGTGGCGTTCCGTAGGGCGTATCTTCAACTGAAATGTCATCAAAGTCGATTTGATCATACCCGTTGACGAGTGAATGTCTATTACAGCTGCAGAGTCAGAACATGGCTGATGGAAAGGCAAAACAAGGGCCTCGTTGGTGTGACGGATAACACGTGATCCGAATTATTGGCCGCGAGCCAACCGAGGCTCCAAGTTTTGCTTGCATCCACCAAATTTGTGCTGTTGTTTTTTCAAGTATCAAGAGTGCATTTTTTTCAATTCCACATTTATAAATCTATTGTGTGATCTCTTTACGAGCGCTTCTTTTTGCTAGCATCCCAGAATATGTGAAGAAACTAATTAAATACGGCCTAAGTTACGACAACTTTTATTTGACGATTTCAATGTCGTTCACTTTTGCGTTTTTCCATGAGATGAAAAGTCATCAGAGGTTATTTTTTTACTTATTATTTATCAGCACTGTTTTTCAGGAGATGGGTGGTTGGCTGAGGGAGTTAAATCAAGACGTGCCTCCTGTCCCACTTCATTTATCCATCCTGAACGCCTTCAACTATACTGTTTTCCCTCTTTTCGGAGTGGATGTTGACGTTAACTACTTAGACTCGAAAAACCATATTATCACTGTCAGTTCTTCTCCATTTTTTTACAGTAATGCAAAACATCTATCAAAATAGCTGTAACGAAAATTATTCTCAATGAACTGCCTTTTTCTGGATACTTGGATTATGGTCTTTAGTGTAAGCCCAACCATACAACTCCTCGGCCCTTTCAGACCGCATTACTGTTGCTTTTTCAAATTCCAAGATGCCAGCAACAGCATGCTTTACTCTTGCCTGCATTTTTGAATGTAATGTGGACTTCATCCACTGAAATTCTTCCGGGAAATATGCTCATCTCCATTCATCGCAGTGCAATAACAGAAAGCTTTCACACTTAGTGGCACAGGCGGCAAGCCACTAAAAATGAAGAGAATAATTTGCCTCCACTTTATTCTTTTCGTTGAAAAGGAACCCTATTCTTTAGTTTTGCTTAAAGAACCTCGATTATTGGAATGTAATAGTAGTACAATAATAGTACAGGAGAACAATTTATTTCTAAAAAGATCGTTGAAAGTTACGCACCAGTCTGCAAATGTACTTTTCTTTTATTATTATTCATTAGGCTTTGTCATAGATTTTGACACTAGAGTATCAAGCACCAAATTTTTTAACTAGAGGTAATTATGTTTGCTTAACAACACTATTCAAAGTGTGCGCCGTCGGTCCGAACACTTTTCTGCCATCTCACAGGCAACAAATCATACCGCGTTCATATAGTAGAACTTGTCATCTTTGAATTCAATAAAGTGGTCAATCTTTGACGATGGTCGATGGTCAGACGGCCCAAAGTTAGGACTGTATGGCGGGTGATCTAGAAATTCCCAGTCCAGTTTGGTCAACTTCTTTACCAATGATCGGACATGCAGCTTTGCGTTATCTTGAATCAGCATGAGATTGCTAGGCGTCGACGTGACCCAGCCCAGCTGCAGCGGTCCAGTTGCTCACTGCAGCGTTTGGCGTTAATCGTCTCTCCGGCTGGCAGTAAGTCCCATTGAATCGGCTCGTTCCGGTCCTAGAAGATGATGAGTATAGCCTTCTAAGCGAATCGATTTGGACGTGGAGTTTGAGTTCTTTGTTGGACTGATGTCAACCATTGATTCGGGTGACGCTGACTCTTGACAAGGAACCGAAACGCTGTTTGCCTGAACACAGATCCTTGAGCGTTTGTGCGGTTGATGTTCTCAAAGGCGGTCTGGTCATCGGCCGCAAATCGTATTCGTGAGGCAGCAAATCGCGAAAAGGTTTCTCTGAACGGCCATGACGCGATAAGTATGAACAAATTTGGTATCAAAAGAAAACTCGGAGAAATATGCACAAACGGTGTTGATTTTTTGTCTGATAGATGGCCGAAATGTGTTCAGGCAGAAGGCGCAAACTTTGAATGATGTTGCTAAGAAGTTTTGATTACTTCTGGTTAATAAATCGTTGTTTATCGTTCTAATGCTAAAGTTTATGAGGAGACCTATCAATTTACTATAGCTTTCCTCACACCTACTGTGAACATCTTAATAGTTCTTGCATTTTTTCTTGTTTTCATCGTTCCAAAAGTCCTCGAACACTTTGTATGCTGCTTCGGCTGCTCCTTGAATTTTTTATAAATGCCGTAGAACCTGATTGAGACGATTTGCCTCGCGCATTTAGGAAAAGTCAAGTTAGAACGTTCCCACATAGCTCACAGAAAAGTTTTTGGAAAACAAATCGGACTATAACTTGCATTTTTTGATAGGAAATTCTTCAAGAACATGAAATGTAGGCAAAACTTAATATGATAAGGTTCGTATAAATACATAACAAAAGTACTGCATGATATATACAAAAATCGTTTTCTGAGAATCTGTCCGAAATGGTATGAGCTCTTAGTTATGCTTGAAATGAAAATTTTTTTAGATTTATGAACAGCTACCGTTGTTGCTCAATCCAAGCCTCTATCAGTCTAGTGAGCCCGTTACAGCGGAGATGATCCTTGATAAGCAAGGACCTGAAGTTTGTTGTGCTGTCGCCATCATATTGAAATATTATGCCTTTTTTTCAAAATTGAAATTCTTGATCTGTGTTTCATAATGAATTCGTCCAACTTCTTAATAGTTTCTTCTTCTCTAGGTCGCAGAACACTGATTAGCTGTCTAATCTCTCTTAGGTGACATCACTACTTCAAGAAACTGGCGAAGAAATGGCAACCTTGCTTGGCTTCGATCGTAACTCTCCTGCTGTTCGAGAGATGATCGCGAAGATGATCGAATTAGAGTGGAAGATTACCACAACTGGTGCTCAGGTGAATTATAGCTAAGAAAATGATTCATTCTTTGAGTTTGATTTGACCAAGCTTCTGAGATTTTTTCTTCAGCGTCAATCGGTGGGAAATGAAGATTATGAAATTGTTTCTATAACACAGTTACAAGCAATAGCGCCTATTGTGAGTGAAACTTCCTTAGAAAATATTTTTTTTGGACATTTAATAAGGGCAATATTTTCAGCTCAACTGGAAGTTTTTCCTATCATCATTGATTGGTGAACAGGTTCATGTGGAAGAGCAAATAGCGTTGAAGGGAGGAAGGAAATGGTTGATGAAGCTATCACGTATTTTATTCGAGTACATGAAGACCGATGAGCAACTTTCTGTAGTACGCAACTACATCAAATGGAAAACACTCTTCTTCCATTTAGCCTATGTGAAACCTAAATGTCGAAGTGGATATTTATGGGTTAGTTCTAGATTTTGACATGCTGATAATACTCTTTGTGTAAAATCGTTGTCACTATTCTTCAATAGACCACGGTCTCAGTATCAAGCTGTTTAAAGTTTGCGTTTCTGATAAACTGGATTCAATTTTTCCCATATCAGTTTTGGAAAAGAGTAATGCTAATATTACTGATGAGGTTGAGGCATGACTGAGAAGAAGGCAAAATTGACTTCATAGTCTGCCCTGGAAGGCACATGAGCTCCTGGAAACGGTGATCTTAGATTGGAAGCCCAACTGGACATCAAAGTTTTATTTTAATCTTGGCAATCATGTGGTCTAATTCACATCGTGAACTGCCGTGAAAGAAGAAAATTACAGTGAGTAAAAGTGAAAGAGTGTTTAGAAATAAATGCTAACAGATGAAGTCTGAAAGGATATAATTTACAGCTTAATAAATCTTAGAAAGAAGTTTTTGAGGCTTGTTTCACAAGCTATTTTGCTGAAGCTTACAAGAGGTTGGTATATAGTTTCTTCAGAAACATTTCCCGTTGTTTTATCGATTTCACTTTTCTTAGAGCTTGAAGGTGAAACATCATATCAAATTCTTCAGCCAATATTTTCTAATTTGCATAGAGATCTTTTATGAAAACTAGTCCGCAAATCTAGTTATTTAGTTCTGTGAGGTCTTTCAAGTACCATTTTCTAATTCACGACGTAAAAGGATTCTTAAACAACGAATTGATGAATGGCGATTATTCTTCAGAGTGTTGTCGAAATATATTCCGGCCCTCCGCATCTTCGCAAAGAATTCTGCATAATGCGCGCTTCTGGGATTTTTCCACTCTCCTTGCCGTCTATTCTCAGAAAAATTGACGGGATGGAACGAGCAAGAGAGGTTATTGTCTTTTTGATTGTCCCATGTTACAATGCCTTTTTATCAAAGTTTCAGAGCAGAGCTTTTGTGAAAAACATTTCTCGACATATCATGGAAGCATATCGGGGAATGCTAGAGTCAAGCCGAATACTTGACAATCTCACAGCTTCCATCACACTTCAGAAGGTAAAATTATTGTTAGTCCAATGCCTTACATCAATAAATCACACGAACTTTAGTTATCAAATATCTCTGTCCTTGTGAGTTACCCTGACAAAATGGATAACGAAAGAGCGATGGAGATGGAAGGCAATCGTGTTAGTAATTTGAAGTTTTCAAAAGCTATGGATTAACACTGTCACGGTTTGGTGGGTCTCGTAAAAGTAGATACTACAGATATCTACGGAACTCTTTGGTCCATGGTTTTTGGTGCTGGTGCCGTCTATAGGGAGAAGATAGGAAAACTGAGAAGACCTGTGGATCCAAGGTATGTAGTGAATTTTTTAACGCTTTATTGATCCGTCTTCACAGTGGTTTTTTTCACTGTGCGAATTCTTGTACTTCAATCATTCAATTCTTTTTTCGTTTTCTTTGCAAACGTCTTAGAATACTGGTTGAGCGAGTCTCCTTGCACTCTCGAGAATAGCCTGGCTGTGGCGTTGCATGAGGCGTTGTTGTTGACTGCCGGAGAGAATTGAGGGCTGGAGCTTGGCTCCACACCCGTCTCAACGAGCATCACAACCCCTCGGCCACGGACGTCCCTTGTACTGAATTGCATATTTCGAAAGAGGACTGTTATGATCGCAGAAGATATGCTTGGAGACTGCTTTATAGAATTGTAATGCAAGCTTTGTGATTTCATTAGTCTTTGGAAATTTTAACATGGAATTTTAGTGTAAGCCCTCTGTGTGTCTGACCGGCAAGGGTGGACTGTCTGCTCAACCTCGTTTGCGTCTCTGACTCCCAGCACACAATATACTGCCGAGGAATGGAGCACGTTTTCTACTGCGCTCTACGTCATTAAGGATTCATTTCTAGAAATTGATTTAGTTTAACTAACACCTCCATCTACAAAGCATACTATTTTCTACTAGAGTGATTGAATTTTGGATAATACTTGGTAACCTATCACTACACTTACGTGATTGTAAACTCATATCGGCGCTACAGCCAGTTAACTACCTTTGAGCCACTAAATATGGTGGAATGTGAAAAAATATAAATAAGACTGCATAGAAAAGTTCAGTAATACTCAAAACATAGATCTTTCTCGAATTTTCAGTTTTCTTTTTGGAATGACTAGTTTTGAAGGAAGTATCGGCGCTGTTTCTACTGTCGATAGCCTTATTAGTAGAAATGCAGTAGAATTATAGTATATTTTCTAGATGGAGATGTTAGTTTAACTAAATCAATCCCTAGTAATGAGTCCTTAGTGACGTTGAGCGCGAAAGAAAACGTGTGCCATTGCACGGCAGTATGCGCTGGAAGTTAGAGATGCAGACGAGGCGGAGCAGACAGTCCACCCTGGCCGGTTATGTACATAGAGGGTTGGGTCTGCGGAAGACAGAGGGTTAACTAATTAGTTCAATACTGACTGTAGTTATTACTATAGAGATCACAACAGTGTGGCGATTGTGGAAGAAAAATCCTCACTTACATGTCGCATTTTAAAAAAAAAATTTATAATAACACTTCGAATTTTTGTTTGCTAATAATAGACGCATTTATGAAAGCTACATTTGATTTAGGGACTGGGTGGACTCAAGACCAGCACTGTCGTCGACACCAATTCACAACTACGAAAGGAATCTGGTGCAATTACCGTACGACATCGTGCGCTCACCATTTGCCGATCTCGATCTTCTTGAGTAAGTGCAATTACTCAGATACAGATAATGTACTACGGGATCTCTCAATTCAAATTGATTGTCCCACATTTCTGAAACAATATATGGATTCAGAGCACTTGAAAGATAAATAAAATGAAGAGGTGGAGTTAGTTACAGAAAAGAAAAACCAAAAACTGAGTGCATTGGTGCTAAGCAGCTGCTGTTATCTCAGCAGTTATATTTATACTTTTATCCAAAATATAAGAACTAGGAAGTTTTCTAGGCATCGAATCAACATATGTGCAAGTGTCGTTAGCAAATTGTTAACTGTTGCATAAATTCCACAGTCAAAATTAGTCCAATACCGAATTTATCAAATTTTAGGATTTAAGGATCTAAATAGTTGATTTTAGAGTAGTCAGTTTTGCGTCAATGGGGACCATTCTTGGACACGAGATCACCCACGCGTTTGATGAACAAGGTAGAATGATCCATTTCTCCAAACTTTTTTAAACTTGATGGTATTAAAATTTGCAAATCTCGAACTTAGGTTGAAAAAAATCATTAGAATATTTTGATAACCTGAATCGGCCCAACTGTCGTAGTAACACCATCTCACCGACTCAGTCAGCATTCCCACCGATTTAATCAGCATCAACGACATCCATAGATAGGACCGAAATTCTCAAGAATTAGCCGTACGCACGAGCAAATGCGAAAACAGTAAAAAGGAGACACGTGAGAACTAATCGATCGAAAAAAGTGATGGGACCACCTCAATATGTATCAACAGAATGTTTAAAAAAATTATGCATATAATCTCTTATCTATGGAACTATTTTATGACGAATAAATCTCTTTCTCCTCTTTTTTCTGGACAGCAACATGTTAGGGCAGAGACTCCTAGTCCTATTTGACTCGTTACTTCAAATGTGCAGGCAACCTAATTTGAAAAGATTTTTGCCTCAAAAGCAAATTCATTTTACGGCCTTCAAAAGAATGACAATAGAAGCTTAGATTTGCGCGGATGCTTGTAAGATTCTCGAAACTAAAGTGCGCTGGTGGACCTTGATGGGTTGTTGCAAACGAATCATATCGTCGGAGATAAAAGTCATCATTCTGGGGTACCGAGATGATTTAATCACTTAACACGATGTTTAGCATTCCACTACGCCTGTATGTCTTTGGCCCTCCCAATATGATATGTGGAGATTTTCTTGTAGTGCTTGAAACATGGTAGCAGTTCTAAGATTTGATTTCCTGATAACTTTCGTCAGTGATCACCGGAACTCATTCTAATGACTCTGGCGGATGATAAGGAAGATTCATAAAGGCATGACATTGAAGTTCGCTGGTAAATCATTGTCTCAAAATATGAAATAATTTTCAAATGTGCTCACTGTTTACGCGATGATAATAAAAATTTGGAAGTTATATAAACTAACTATGTCTTTGAAAAGATAACGGAAGCATCCCGTATCTCGTAAATGTGAAAAAGAATCCGAACTTCCGACCTTCATCAACGACTGAAATCAAATACGCCGTTTAATGAGCCAAACCATCAGGTAAACCAGGCACAAAATGTTTTCACGACAATCAATGGATAAATGCTGTTACTGACTGGATTCTTCAAGATGTTAAAAACAGAACAGGAAAGCTGTCGACAAGATGCTGTGATTTCTTTACGAAAAGCGCAAAGGAAAGATATGATGCTCAGCGAGTCCTTACACCATAGAACACCCACTTGGCAACTTTTCCTTTATAAACCAAGTAAACTGATACATACTGCATAGTGGGGGATGGTTAATGACGCAGGCTCACAGGAAACAAGACACTGTTTTAGCTCCCTCCGTCAGCACTCATTTGCAATAATCAACGAGCGCCCTACAAAACGCTCCGGCTCGGATTTTTCCGAAAATTGCATGGAGATTTACCCAATCAGCATTCCGCGTCATTCAGAAAGAAGAAAACATCCTCAGGTACCAGTCGAAACAACAAGCGAAATGCGGAAGACGTTGGAGAGGATGCATGTGAAGAAGAAAATCCAGTGCTGGAACTACTGGAATCCGCATGGTGAAATGTATTAACGAGTCGTGTAAAACAGAAACAGAATAATGAATAGTTTATTATGCCTATGCTTTGAAGAAGGCGAGATCGCCAAAACGTCAGTCATCGATTTCGATGAATGGACACTAATGTGGTGCAAACTGTTCGAGAAATAGAGCAGTTTTCAAGATAGTGTTCATTATTCATACCGGTCAAGGTTTAATGAAATAGTATTTAAACTTAGTGCGTATTGTTTGTGTTGCCAGAGTTAGTCGATCCACTGGGCAAGTCCTTTCATGATAGGGCCTAACGTTTGAGTTACCAGAGTAGTCCATCCAGTGGGCAATTCATTTCATGATAGGGCTTAACGTAAGTAATCATGAGAGTCACTAATGGCCGAAGGCTAGAGCAGATGCTAATACTCCAGGCTGTCATAAAGGTTAAGTTTGAGACGCTCCCCAGTCTAAATCTCTGCAGCAAAAACCTTCAGAAAGCTTGATGGGCAAATGAGCAAAGATTTGTGATGGCATTGGACTTTGCTCCTCGGACTTTTTACATTTTTTTTTGCTTTCCTATAAAAACGTAGAATATGAAATATTTCAAACTTTATTGATCCGTCTTCAGGTGTTTTTTTTTCACTGTGCAGATCCCAGTACTTCTAGCATTCAAGGTTTTTTCGTCTTCTTCTCGAACGGCGTAGAATACTAGTTGAGCGAGTCTCCTTGCAATCTCGAGGATAGTCTGGCCGAGATTCCATAAGGCGTTGTTAACTGCTGGAGAGGATTGAGGGGTGAGGGAGCTTGGCTCCATACGCGCCGCGACGAGCATCACAACCACTAGGCCACGGCTCCAACTCCCCTTCCCGAGTATTGAACAACAAATTTCTAATTATTTTGCTAGCCAAAAATTTAATCCAGTAGTTACCTAATAAACTAGGCAAAAAACAGAAGGAATTCGCATGATCATTTATGAAATATATTTAGGGAAACTCCACGGTCCAACCGGTAACCTCGGTCAAAAGTGGTGGTCGCTCGAGTCTAAGAGGAGGTTTCAGGAACGTGAAGCGTGCTACGTTGAACACTACGGTCGTCTTACGGGATCCAAGGATGTGAGTGTCGTTAAGAATCTAGCCTATAGTACCAATAAAACCTCTCCATTCGATCACTTTTTATAGACACCGCTAAAAGGTAATACTCTGGTAATGATATAAATGTTTTAAGCCTTTTATCAGGTTTGAGTGCTATAGAGGCGTCTGTTTCGTCCTTAAAGACTCTTCAGTAGCACAGGCCTTCGACTCTGCGGATCCCTTGAGGATATACTCTTCCATGAAGGAATACGCCGAGTAATAATTCGCCGAAAGTCGATTGATAAAATACCCTGACATTGCTCGTTTAGCACTAATACCTGATAAACGACTCGAAACATGTTGTATCATTATCAGAGTAGCAATACACCTTTACCATTATGTAACCCTGTCTGAACTAAAAAGTCCATTTCTCATGTTTATGTCTTTAGAGAAGACTTTTCGATCTAAATGGTGCTGCAAAATTGAGTTGGACTCCAGCCAAACAACGCGTCTAATGAGAGCATTTGTTAGAGCACGTAAATGATGCCAATCTTCGTCAAATTTCTTCCCCCAAGTACTTTCTTCTGACCTCGGCATGATCAGTATTTTACGGCTTATCTCGAAAAACAAGCAGATTGTTACTATACAATTTTTTCGCAGCGATCAATAATTCGGTGGTTTCCACCTTCACTGGAGTCTGGATAGATGAAGTTATTTCTTAAAGATAGATTAATCTTCCAAATGCCTCCGTAATTCAACAGGAAACATGAGACTTAAAACTTAATCGAATGAAAACTTAAACTTTTCAAGGTGCTCACCGCTTTCCATGAGTCTTGCAGCAAGTATTCCCATGGGTAACATTTCAAAATTCAACAGAGTGCGAGCGCGGGTCTTACCAAATTATCAGTCTTATGTAGAGTATCAAATCACGCGTGACAACGAGGATTTCTTCCTTGTAGCTCAAGTTTGGAATCGTGAAATTTATCTAAAGAGTTTGGGAATTTTACCGGCTAAGACTACGTATTTTCCTAACAACAATTAGCGAAAAGAAATGTTTACTGATCTTTGCGAGTATCGTGCTAGAAATTTCTTGGATTTCGCCAAGTTTCGCAGAAAGTATTCTGTTTTACCTGTCAGGAGTTGGACCAGTTGTAGTGTTCGATATGTTCGCATATTTAACGACTTACTGTCTAACTTTGCTTTATATTTCTCTGATGTCAACATTTCTTTCAGGAAGATGAAGCTCGTACATCGCTCTACGAAAATATCGCCGACAACGTTGGATTGAATGTGGCTTTTAAGGTTGCCCATAATACCCCAAAATCATGCACTATATTCATCCACCAGCTGAAGAGCCACCCTCTTAATATGAAAATTACTTTTAGGCTTGGAAGGCACACGGAGATCAAAGGTTTCGAAAGTTGGCTGGGCTTTCTCTGAATGACAGACAATTGTTTTTTCTTGGATATGCCCAAGGTTGGTGCGCTCTAAAAAGTAACCGGCAACGAGGAGTTCACATGTTGGAAGAGAAAAGGTGAGCTGACAACATCTGCCTAATTTCAAAGTAGGATTAATATTTTTCACAAAGGAATTTTTTGCAATGTATATAGGAATAGATACAATGAGGTGAGGAGAGAATGTACTGAGTTCTGTAATTTATATCTAATTCATTCTGAGTGGGTATTCTTTCCACGACATCATCTACATGAACACTGATATAAATAAAAGCCCTAATTGTTGAAGTAATATAGAAGTTCTAAGGAATGAAGTTGTCGGCGCTGTTCAATCCCTGAGGGATGTGCCATGCATTCGTCCCAATTTTAAGCCTCGTTTAAGGTGATTAAATGCATATCTGACCTTTATAATGACTCGCGGTGGCCTACTGTTGTTAGGTGAATGACATAGACACCTGGCATAGAGTGTAAAACGTAGGTCGTCGATAACTATATATGAGGAGTGTGACGCTCCCAAGAGAACTGACTATGAAAAGATCGACAGACGACGGGTTCTGCCCGGCTGATGAGTCTGTAAGGACGAAACACGTGTCTCGGGCTGTACAAGAGCCTTTACCAGACCACATGACATGTTTGGCTCAAATAGTAATGAAAGGATCTATTGAAATTTGAGCGTGGTCTTAATAAAGCACTCGAAGGAAACCTATAAAAAGCAATGAAAAAAATAAAGAAAGAGAGGAATAAACAAATATTAAGGAAGAAGCTTCAAGTAATTTGCAATATCATGATTTAAAAAAAGGTTGTTGTCACTACTATTTTAAGCGTTAATTGCTTTTAGCTCATTTTTTTCTCTTTCCTTTTTTATGAGACCTGATTTTACCCGAATCTCATTGTCCAACATCCATTCTCTGCGAAGGTATCTGGATTTGAGTGGGATCGGATGCCACTTGAAGGTCCTGTGCTAATCAAGAATGTGGGCGAAATGCTGATTGAACATATCTTCAGAGGAATCCTTGGATTATTCTATTAAGGCACTTCCGTTGCTTCTCCAGAAGCACTCACCACCTTTATGGATCAAAAGACAATTTTCAAATAAATGTGATGTCATTTGCTACTCCCGAAAAAATTTGCTCTATCATAAAATTAACGCTTATTTTGCAATCGTGGTAATTTGAACAGATATCACAAAGGATTAAGTTTAATTGTACCCATACGATCATTCACTTTTGTCAGCACTACGAGTTCCTCTTCAATTTTTCAGAGTTACTGGAGCTCTACAGAACTCGGCTGAATTTGCGAATGCGTTCTCATGTCCGCTAGACTCTCCTATGAATCCACAGCATAAGTGTGTGCTCTGGTGATTGCAGCAGATTCTGAATCATTCTGTTTATCGCTCAGAGTAAATTCCTATTTTGCAAGGAACTGATCCGATCAGGAGCGATCACGTGGGCATGGCTGAACCAAGATCTTCAAATCATTTCTGTTCAGTGGTTAAACTGTGCTCTGTCTTTTCTATAAGTAAGATCTCTATATCTCAATACGAAATTCCATATTCAATTCACAATTTAATTTGTTCTACGGTTCCTCAATCTCTTACCATCCTATTTTCACGATCTCACCTACATGTTTCCGAATCTGAACCTTCTCGTCTCGCACAACTGCATAGTTTGTCAGTGGTATCTGTCATCTGTTCCTACTGCACAACTTTTTGAAAATTGTTAACTTTGAGCATAAATGAACTTTGTTGAGAAACATGAGATCATTTGATGCTTGGATTGCTTTCAGATGCACAATATAACATTACGACGTTACAACTTCTGCAGGAAATTCTCTCTCTAATAACTTTCAGCACTTTCCTGTATTTCATTAATGGCTCTTTATGAGCAAAACACTTGAAAGCTTCGATGTTGCTAAAGAAAAAGAACGGAGAGATCAAGCCTGTCAAAAATCGGAAGAATATGTCATTACAACTCTTGTTAAGCTTACAGATCTTACTTACCTGGATATTTGAAATGGCTCATCTTCACGAGTTGTCCGAATTCCAGCACATTCGTTCCTTTTTCAACGATAGAGTCAATGTGTTGGTTGGATGTGAGGGTACTATTCCGTAATCGGTAATCATTTACTTGCAAAGAGATTATTCTCTAGAGAGAAATTTCTTACTGAATTTTCCAAGAACTCAAGAGCTGAAATTTGAAAAGTATACTTGGCTTCTAAACAAGCTTCCCTTGAAGCTCTGTAGCAGTGAAAATTGAGTTTCTCACGCGGTCCGCGTTATCGCGCGTATTTCCCTTACTTGTTTGGGATTTTCTCCTCGTTTAGCAGAAATCACCACGTTTTTTTGTGCTGGAAATCTAGGAGAAATTTTGATTTGTCGATCTGTGAGCTGAGGCTTTTCATTTCCATTTTATGTTGCTAAATAACTTCGCTAGGAAGCGTACACCTAAGCAACCTGACAATGGGCGAAAACCATATGACCGTATAGGCTAGATCTTGAAACAACAGATTTATACGTTTTATCTAGAGTTTTTTAAAGAGGATAAGACTTTCGAAATTGAATAACAAAAATCGCGAGCTACTTATGAGTTGAGTTGCGCGACCGATAAACCGCTGTGCGCGACCTAATAAGCTGTCTCGAAAGCAAGGACTTCGAACGCAAAAGTGATCTTATTTTTGCACTACACTCTCTAAAAGGCTTTCCGAATAAAAAGGAGTAGTATTAAAATCGGCGAGATTTGAGTTATTTTGATTCTTGAAAGTCTGTAAGAAACGCTCTACCTAACGAAGAATGCACCGAGACGTGCCAATGTGAAACGTAATATTATTTTTGCTGCTATAGCGCACTGAAAAAATTGTTTTAAAAATTAAGTTGAACGTTAGAATCTTCGATTAAGCTATCGAATCGCTGTTGAAGCTCCAAGGAAGCAGACATCACGCTATCAATAAAAACTCGGAATGTACTCATAACGGAAAAGTAGCGATCAGAGCATAGCGGCTGGCTGGTGCGAGATTCGTGCCGCGATTCTGAGAAAATTGGCACCTGCGAATATAGCTGATTGATTTTTCTCGCGAACTTGTGCGCTCAATGTAAGTGGTTTTTCTCGTGGGTTCGGATGTGTTCTTGCTGGCTCCACTCTACAGTTCTTTTGCCCATGTGTAATCTGTTCAGCTTACTGTATGATCAGCTCATCTGTGTGCGCTATCGATGTCAATCGATGTATACTCTTCTGGACCACGAAGACGGGATAGGTTTTGAAGATCCGAGCTGCACAGACAACTTAGACACTGTGAGTGACAACGTCTAGCCAACTTACGAATAACTTTACAGAAATAAAATTTTTGCATTCACCACGATACGCTGAGAAGTGATGAGAGCGCTAGCAGTGCCTCCTTTGAAGCGGCCTATTCGTCGAAGATTTTGAAAAAAGAGGCTTTCTTTCCTATGACACATCGGAACTACCCCTTGCTGGAGAAGCGAATCATCTATGATAGCTACAAAATCAAGGTTCTAGCGAAGGAGATACCTAATTTTTGTAATAACTTCAGGGCGTCACGATTTGCCCTACCACAGTGTACACCAGCGTAAATTCTATGTATATATGCATAGTTCCTCAGCAACTAATAGGTTGGAAATGCGACTGAAATCCATGGGTAAAGCCAAATATTTTCACCAAGATTTCAATGGAGCCAATACGTTTGTCGCCTCTTTCATGAGACCCATACACATATGGAAAATTCATGGCTAAAAAACTTCAAATCCATTGTCTACCATATCGATCTTTTTCTTATACACAGAACATGTAACTTATAAGTAGTTTTCAATCATTGCGCATTTGTTCTAAGTCCTTGCTAGCTTTGAGCCCATTTTGACTTGGTTTCGTCATCATACAAGAAATGTTTCTGAATTAGTCTTAAGTCCTGCTTTCTTTGTGCGAGAAAGTTTACATCTTGAAGTGTTGAGAAGTTTCGGTGGTTGTCTTTGTCTTCCAGGTCCTCGTCGTGAACATGTAGTCCCAGAATAGCCTAGTCACTCTATCCAAAATGGATGATTAATTCAATAGGGATTTTCTTGGTTGAAATTCAACCATATAATATATTGTCCAGTGTTATCGCCCTAAAGCTGCACTGTGATTTCCTTCAACTTCTCTTGCAACGATAACGATTTTGGAGAAAGTGTTGAGCATCCCGTTCAACTCTATCCAAGCAAAGAGTGTCCGATGAAAATTACAAGGTGCCAGCCGATTTTCAATTTGTTTCGTTTGACATAATAGCTAAGCTGAATTTCCTCTGCAAACGACTTGAGTTTTCTTGCTGCCTTAGGGAATTTATCTCCCATTTCAACTGGATGTTACATTCTATGCGGCGCACATTGTCGTTTATTTCTGTCAGACGGAAGGTGTCATAATATGACTTATCTGGCAAGTGCAAATCAGTTCGAATAAGCGAAATTAATTTCTAGAAATTATCAGTTGTTCGGATCTCTTGATATCCACTTCATTACGTTAGCTTTTTCGGAGACAGGTTAGGTATGAATGCATTTTATATTATTAGCACCCCACTCTTTGTGGCTGTATAATACGAAGATGCTTCTTGCACCGAAAAAATAAAAAATCGCAATGATCGGTCTTGACAGACATTTAAACTTTACTAGAAATTGTTTCGACCGAAATGCAACAACCAAAATAGAATCCATCTAGATTTACATACTTTTCACAAAATTTAAGCTTTTCAAAACAGGATCTTAGTGTTTCAAGTGCAAAGTATATTCTGAGCTTGTCGAAAGTTTTTTCTTATAAGCAGCTGTGGATTCGACTGAGAGAAGGTGTGATAAGCATAGTGAGAGAAGACGATTCTCATGATACGAGACGTTATTCTTCATCAACGATGGTTGTGAGACGTGTCATTGAACATCATTGTGCATCCAAATTGCCTGACATATACCAAACGGAAGAATCCCAGTTTCTTATTCGAAGCACTTTTTCCTCTCCTCAATGTAACACTTGGCTTCAAGAACATAGCCACGATCGGAGAGGTTATGACTGATTTTTTCAAAAGAACAAATTCGTCATAAGTGCCTTCTAAAATAAAGTCGGTGATAGGAAGTTCGCGAGTGAGGCGCTCACATTTTTGATAAAACATCAAGGCACGTCTTGTAACAAATCCCAACACCGACTGTCTATCAACTTCGGCATGCTTCAGTAATTCTTATTTCTGTTCTTTCTTCTTGATCGAGGCACGAGGTGTTTATTTTACACAATCAAGCAGCTAACGTTTCAGCAGGTCGTGTTTGTCAGAGCTTGAAAAGGTCAAAGTTGTTCACAATCCAGTCATCAAACACAGATACTTGAGGCATCCTGAATAAACACGACCAATCCAACTATGAACCGCAGGGAAGAATGCCTTGTAATCACCCGTGATATGAGTCAGTACACAAGACTGTTCTTTTGATGGGTATAGTGCAGTACTGGCCTATGTGATAATCGTTCCGTTGTTCTTCACCTGTTCATTCAGTGGTAGACCTATAATAAAAAACGGTGAGTACGTTTAAGATTGACTTTGTGCTTGATGCGATCGAAATCTAGGTCTGACAATTTTCTCTAAAAAGTGATGGATGTGTTTGACTGATTGGATTATGAACAACTTTGACCTTTCCAGGCTCTGACAAAGGCGACCTTCCGCAAAATTAGCTGATTGATTGTGTGAATAACGTTTGGATTTAACACCTCGTTCCTCTCTCAAGAAGAAAGAATGAACAGATAAATAAAAACATCAAGGGCCGGCCAAGTAAGGTTGTTTTTCTGCCAAATGGCACAATGCTTTCTAGAAGATGAGTCATTTTTGCTATGTTACAGAACCAAAGAGCACTACATCGTAGCGTCTTCTTAATCCTGGTGACCTAGTTCGTTAATTACTTGACGACTTTAGATTACTGCTGTCAACAAAGGATAACTCATGATCTTTCTTGTTACCAAGAATCGCACTTTGGACGGGGCGCTTTTTTACCACAAGCATTCTGAGCATTCGCAAGTGGTGCTTCCGTGGCTTTTCGAAGACCTATATGTACTCTGCCCACATAGAGCACATGGAGCAAAGCGCTAGAGATTTGTTCTTTGTTAAGAACATCCAGCTACTCTCCATAGATAATAAGAAAAGACATTTTATCTGACCGCCTTTAGCGGTGTTATGATGTTATAGTATACCCTTATATAATATTATGATGCTCAGCACGTGCCCCCGGATAGGGTGGAATGTGGGTTCGAATCCCGGCTGCCGCAAAAGTTTTTGCACATCACTCTACATCACTGGGTAAAAAAATTCCTTCGAAAAAAGGTGCATGGAATATGTTTAGGCGACGAGTAAAGTTTATATTGTTCACATTAATGAAATATATAGCACTCATTTGGATTCATTTTATTTTATTTATAGAAATTTGATTTATTTCATTTTAATTTATGTTACACAGCTCGTCATCAGAGAAATTGTGTTGATCCCAGCAGTACTTGCATTCGATTCGTTTTCTCGCGTGCGTCGTCCACGAAGGCCTCGAATTTTCCGCCTGTAAAATCGGCTGCTGCTTGAAGTATATCGCTCTGTTCATGAAGGTCGTTGAATGCTAATAGTAGGTAACGAAATTTCTGCAAACAAGTCTGGCAATTGTTTCGCTGCTCCGCAAACCCGTAGAAAGGTCGCAACACATTTATTACGACGTGTATGTGTAAAATCCGCAACGAGAAATGCGATATTAATTGTTCCTCACGAATCCATCGAATACTAGTATTTTCATGTATCAACAAATCTGTGGTAACTCCTCCACGTGATTCGGTGCTTCCAACCATTCATGCAAATGTAGAGTTGGTGTGAAGAACTGGTCTTACTTCAAAAACATATTTTCCTCTTCTCCTTCATGGTGCGTAAATTGCTACTTGATCTGCTTGAATATTCTTGGCAATCCTCAGATAGCGGCGCTAGGATATTAATAGAAAGTTCGTTTAATGTCATTAAGCTCGTTAAAGGTGATTGAATGAGTACCTGGTCAACGTAAAAAATTACCGTAACCTGCTAATGTAGCAATTTAGTGTTATTGCCCTCGCAGGTAAGCTTGGTAACAATTCGCCTATACGGAGGATCGGATGGTTTTGTGAGCTCAGCAAAGGAGTCGAACCAAAGACCACGTGTTTAATGCAGGGCTTTCCTGTGCTACACGCACCCTTACATAGCCCTATATAATGCGATATTATAGATTGTTTCAAAAACTTCAGTGCTGCAAATGACGTGGAGTGGAAGCTCGTGACTAATGTTATTGGATAAGCACTACGCCTGTGGTTGATGAGTGCACTTCAGTGAGGGTGATTAGTAATTGGCTGCTGCCATAAACGAAACTAATTTATCCAAAGGTTCAAAGCCTAACGTTCATTATCGCTCGTTTCATTCTTTAACGCGATCGCCTTAGAAATTCTTACTAGTGTTACTCTCTATTTTGTTTAGCTCATGTCATTTTATATTATTGACTTAAACTAGCGTAATCTGTAGCATGTTTTTAGACGATAAACCATTAAGAAGAATGAGAAATTTGGTCATTAAATCTATCCTACATCCTTTTTCATACACTGTGCAATAAAATACAAATTTGGAACAATCGCTATCTTAGTGTCCAATTTCCCATTTCAAGTTAAGCTATGACAATGTATCATATCGGTATTCTGACCATTTATTTACTGTCTACTTTTATTTTTGAGGGCAGAGTACAATGTCAAGTATAATCACAAAAATGATGAGAGACGAACAAAATCAAAATCTTTTTTGTCATGGACCCAAACCAAAGCTATGCCTCTGGGACAACACTCGTTCGCACATCATCGTTGCAGTCTTCGGTCTGCTAATGTTAGCTGCTTTCAACTTTTTCCGGATGACATGAATCTGCCCCGCTCGGACCAACGAGTGCTGGTGGCGCCCCAGTAATACCACCACTTATGTAGAGAAATTCGGATTATAGGAGAACTTTATCTTTACTAAAAGATTAAACATCACCTAAGAGATTTTTGTAAAAGTGATTCTAGTAAGAAGAACGCTCTCATGTTCCAAAAATTTCGACTTTTCGCCACAAAAGCTACACATCTTTGGGAAAGCAACGCATTTCCAACTCGTACTACACATTTTTTCGACTTCATTGTTTTTTTTTGTGGAGCAGTTCTTTAAGACTCAATCTTTCCGAATATTTTACTCATATTTTGAAATTGTAAAATTTTTGCTCAAAGTAGTAATTCAACATTCAGCAACTTTACAATCTGCATCGACCAACAACAAAATGCCTTCGCACAAATAGCTTTTGTCAACAATTTACCCTTATACAGAGAAATTTGTACTCCTTGCCGACGATCAGCAATTAGCATACTAAAATAATCAACAGCTAGTGCTTATTGAAATAATAAGTATCTGCGATAACATACAATATGAAATGCAGGCCTATCATACAATCCCTAAGTCGATGTTTGAAGCGTTTGCGATGATATTTTTGGCAAGCAGAACGGAACATTTCCAGCAAACGCGTTTCCTATACTGACTGCTCCTTGTCCGTACTCAATCGCTTCGTTTTGAGCAAATGCAACATTTTCATCTTTTGCTAACCTTCTATGGCATTCGATACAACTTCTTCATGCATCTTCATTCTTCATATCTTCATCTTTTCCTATGGACATTTTGATGGACTCGATGAGATGCTCTCAAAAAGCACCTGTATCAGATTTTGAATACCTCACGACATGTCCTTGTAAGAAGTGTGCAACCCAATGAATTTTATATTTTACTGATATTCAAACACTTTCTCTATATGCTCCTTTAGGTACGCTTTTTCTTAGCACACCTATGATTGATAGTTTTACTTGTTTGCAAAGGGCAAATCCATTTCAATAAAATTTCTAATCCTTGAATGAAATGTAATCTTGTTGCACACAGCAACTCCTCACATTAATATGCGCAAAAAAACTTCCAACAGAATCTATAACCACTACTAACGGCTTCACAACGCCTACATTTCTACATAATTCATCGCACATATAGAGCTTTCAGAATAGGTATTGGTATAGCATGCTGAAAATGCAGAATCACTATATTTTATGAATCCGATATAACAGTCTTCCCATCACACTATCCAGGTGCTAGCTCTTGGAAGTCAGCGGAAACACATCTATAGACCTAAACTGTATAGAAGTGGGTCATGCCCAAATACTATACAACCGATCGACTGGATTCCCCAGGGTGTCAAGCGCGCCACAGGAAAACAACCGACACGATTTCTTCGCAGAAACTTTGGAAGAAAAATGTGTTACTCAACGAATGCCTAGAGCGAGATATACCCAGTGGGCTACTTTTGCATGCTACAGAAAAAAACTGGGAGTGCTACTGGTGCTCGCTTGGCTCACTCGAAGACCAACGGGCGACAAGTTATAACGATCATGCACAATAAATGAGCAGCACACTTAATGAGATGATCATCATATGAATAATAAGGACCTTCGAATATATTCAACAAGAGTATTGAGGTATAGGCAAATTGGGAAATTTTAAGTGACTTCGAATCTGCGATTCAATTTCATTTTCCATTTCAATTTCGAAATCAAGGGCTCGCTAGATTTTTCATTGCACCGTTGAGGGTCCTCGATCTACCCTCTCAGCAGTGCTTCAACCTGATCGGTGACCGTCAGCAAACGCTCGTCAGGGAGACCAATCTAGGGAGCACAAATTGGCGCAAAGCTCATTTAGGATGAAGTCATGATTGATGTCCAGAATTCAGGCAAGTGCAATGGAATGCTATTTCTCATAGGATAGGATAAAGCTCACGACGCTGATCAATCGCTGAAGGATGCTCCACACATTCGACTCCATCTAGAATCATTCGAGGTTTGAATGCATTTCTAACCTTCACAATGACTCGCGGTGGCCTGCCGATGCATTAAGTCAGTGGCGTTGAACTATCGGACACGTCCGATATCATTTCGCCGACTCCACATGAGATGGAGGGCTTGGTGAGCCCTGGGCGTGGGGTCGCACCATCAACTGCTTGTGTGTCGCGGTGTACCTCTAACTTTTTTGCCACACAATCCATATGCTGTGCAGGCACCACAAAAAAGGCCTCAACTTTTTGTTAAAACTTTGTCTTTCAGGAGTGTGTTGAAGTATGAACTGCGATTGTTGTCAAAGTAGATCTAAGTTTCTCGCGTATCACAACATGGCCAAACAATAATCTATTTTTTTTCTAAAAAGAACCACCGCATATTTTGAGGCTCATTTTGAGTGGTGTCGCTTCAACTAGCTTTTTCGTGTCTCCAAAGTCGTCAGAATGCCGATAATAATCGAAATATCAACACTGAGGGTAGTGAGGGAACATCTTCGGGTATTGCTTTCATCATCACTCATATTTCCATACCATCTGCACTCATGCATTTGGAAGCGCTAGCGCCATTCATGCATTTGGGAGCGCTACCGTAGCACGTGCATAATGATGCTTCGGGATATTTTGTGAAGCTGCAGAAGCTTGAATTCATAAGTCGGATTGAAGTAAATAGGTTTGAAAGCACTACTTCATCTCGAATAGCGTTATTGTGAAAAATGAAAATGTGTCGCAAATATTGGAGGGTAGTCAGAAAGGAAGTTACTTGCAACACTCGCTCTTCCACTGCCACATCGAGTAACTCGACCAGAAACCAGTAAATCCTTAGTTTGACTTTATAGATTGCAATAGAAGTATAGCAGAATCTACCTATTATAATGATACAAAGGCTTTCATAGGTTAGGCAAGATTTTCCACCTAAAAGCCTGGCTATAGGGTAGTTGTTATTTCTGCTGCACATTTGTCCACGTGTGATACACGTTGACATCCGTTTTTTTTATTTCGATATTCCAACATGCTTGCATTGCCTCTGATTTTTGACACTCTGCGTGAGTTGAAGCCTAAGATACTTTCTGTCCGTTTATACTACACAGCAGACTCCGATTCTCCTTATAAGCAATGCTATCAATAATAAGTGAATTTCTTGCGCATCACCATCGTTTTCGAACCTTTCGAAGTTCAGTCCAAAGCCAGAATCATGTCATCATGGAATTGGACTTAGAAAATTTTTTCTTATGCTTACTGCAATTCCGGATACTCTTGTAATCCTTGCTGACCTAGTCCTAGTCTCTTGCTCATTTCTGCCAACAGTTTGTAAATATAATGCGATAATTTCGAAATTTTTCTCTGGAAAAAGGACGAATTAATGGGACATCAAAGAATAATCCGTTTCTAATCTGTTTCTATGATAATCATGTTTTATGTAATCAATCGAAGACCACATTTTCATATGTACTGACCATTTATTCCACCTATTTCACGCCTAGTTTGTGCTTGATGTTACAATGTCATTTCTCAATTAAGAATAACGTAGCTGCAGACTATCGGCTCTAGCTCTTGTGTTGTCTCAATCTTTTTTCCATATAGCGTCCTCAAGAGTGGCTTCAAAATGACTTTTCTCACGTGTCGCTACGAGGTCATAAGGTTTATACTATCCACCAGAGATGACTGCTATCCGGAGCTTCCATGATGGCGTCATTCTTGATTGAATAATGAACCTTTACGAAGCGCTAAAACTGAAACATAGCTCTCTCTTGCACACATGACGCCTCAAACAGTGTCTATGTTATATAATATAGTCCGTTATTCAACGCCCCTTCCAAAATTCTACTCAATATCACCTATGCGTCTGGTCTGGTTTTTCCTGAATAGTGTTCGATACGAATAAAGACGGAAATGGACAATAAGTTCTGAAGTTATGTGATTTCTCTGCGAAGCACGACTTTTCAAGACTTTGTTTGGAATCGGTGAATTGGAAAAGGTGCAATCTAGAAAACTGAGTCCCTACTTTGATAAAGGCTAAGTAGAAGTTCGCGTCTAGATTCTATTCAGGATAAGTAATGTACTACTCTTCACCGACGGGAAATCTGTTAGACATGAAAAGTAAAGTCTGCAGTGACTATATTCACTGATTTAGAACGAAATTAGATTTTTATATATGAGTGGAAAAAAATCTCTTTCTTTAGAAACTAACAAAGTCAAGGATAACCAGGCATATGCTGCTCTCATTTTTGTAATACGTGCTATGTATGCTGTTGCATTTCGAGGTGCTTTTCCATCGGACGAGAGATAGTAGAGAAACTATTACTTTTGCTGGACACAAGGCTCTCACTTATACTATCAGTAATCATCAGAAATGTTAAATCTTGGGCTACTGCACTACGTGCACGTTTTCGAACATCTCTTTTTACAGCACTGTAGCATTCAAAGCAATATTATGTTTCACAAGCGTTCCCCCTTTTATCATCATCACGCGTTTAATCTGTTTGGTGTATTATCCTTTTACACTACCGATCAGTATCGATGATACCTCTAGATAGATCTTCTTGAAAAGTTTGAAAGCCCATTAAAGTGAATTTTGAATAGTTTCTAAGTTATTACGGATTTGGGAACCAATTCCTTGAATTCGCTGTTTTTTTTTTGTAAGCATACACCAAGTTATTGCTATACTATTTATTATAAAGGGCTAATATTTCAACAAAATCTTTCTTTTTCAGAACTCTAAAAGGTTGATTTGGATTCGGACAAACAATCATTAAATGCGTAGGCAACAGATGCCATCACGAAAATGTTGACTAACTATCATGTAAATTCAAAAACATAAACAAACAATTATGCCTCAAGGTCTACCTTAACTATCCACGTCTCAGACAATTACAAGGTCGTTTATGAGCTACCTTTATGCTCCTATCTGCGAGTTAGTAATGCACCACATAATCTGGTCATTGAAACTATGTAAGTAGGGGATAAGCATCGAAACTTTAAAGACTGGCAATTGAAGACGTAAGAACTTTCCGTACATTTTTTCCCAAAATCATTGCAAACTATTATTAACTTTGTGTCGATCCGAACCTTGCACGCAGCACTCACATATGAATAGTAACTGGACATTGAAGTCAAATATTTCAGATCACGGCATGATGAAAATTTTACGTTTTCTGGTGAGTATGAACGTTAATTTTCAGCCTTTTCAAGGTACGCCTACCTCAACTTTTCACATATTTATCGGGATTTTGTACAGTTGTTCAAAACACGTTTTTTCCAGTTCGTGATTTCAAAATTAATAGACTATTTCAAGAGTTTAACGCAAAAACAGAAAATTTATAACTGTTTCTTATTGAACAATCAATCTGTGAGTAATACAATGATATTACCAAAGATCTTGGAAACCTAATTATAAGGAATTTAGTCTTCTTGTTCTGCTGATCGCGTCTGCTTTGACGACGTGTGGCGCATTACCTACCAAAGATGCTGAATATCGTAGATTGCTGCAAGGTTTGTACTAGTTTGTAGGTTTGTATTTTTTGGCTTTTTTTCACTCGAGATCATATAATACTCTAATAGAGGTAAGAGGTAATACTAATAATACTAATACTACTACATAGAGGTAATAGGTAATACTCTAATAGAGGTAAGAGGTATAGCAGAGGTAATACTCTAATCCCAGCAATTCTACCATTCGAGTCTCCCCCTCGCCGCCACAGTTCACTACATTCTAGGTGTTCTTATACGGGTTTTAATGGGGCTGCTTCTGAATTTCGATTATTATCATGGAAGGTGGATGTTGTCCGAGTACATTTTTCTTGAGACAGTGGTGAAATCCTGCTGTGGCGTTTTCAGATTATCGTCAGGAGCAATAATTAACGTTCGCTGATCGGCTGGAACTTTTCCCCAAATAAGTCTAACAAAAGATTTTTGGGCTCGGAATGAAGAGCAGCTTACATGGCTCGTCGCGCTGTCTAACCACGATTCCGCGCTTATGTGAAAGCACCTATGATATTCTATACTAAACAATAGGAAAACTTAACCCATGTGTTTTTGTATATTGATTTATGAATACAATATGGTACAAGAAACTCATCTCATCTAATTTATTCAGCTTCAATTCTGAAGGAGTAAAATGATAGTTTCTCTGACCATTCGGCTATATATTGACAAAAGCTGAATTTTAGAGATTGTCGACGGAGCTGACACGCCATACGGCTTCTTTTCAATGAACAATTACCCAAGCCGCTTCACAAACCAGGGAAAAACGATCTGGTAGAGTCGGATGAGAGCCACTTAGTCACTATTCATGCTTATGAAAGTCCACTTCAAATCAAAAGTTCTCGATAACACAAAGTGTATTCTGCATTCCATGTATTTTTTCAACTTCTTTTTGCTGAAGAGACTTGATAAAACCGATTTTGTCTAGTTGTAATGCAATCTCTTGTCTTTTTGGTCTTGTATCATGCATATTGTGGAGAAATTTTTCCTGTTACAAGATAAAGCCATCACGTTATTTAACTAGTCAGTGGAGTCTTTTCTTAATTGATCATTGGAAAGAGTGAAAAATACTTTGCAAAGGAAGAAAGAATGCAAACGAATGGAGTTTCCCATTGCTTAAAAAATTTCCAACCCTCTTCCAAAAATTTCACCTCTTGCAAAATATTGAATTGCTTCGTATCGCTGGACTCCTGTAAAAAAGCCTTTAGAAACACGCAAATCTTTTCAGAATTTTCATCTAGGAAAAGTTTCAGAAATGTAGTACAGAACGAATGTGGAGTTAAAAGATACCCTTTTATTTCACGATAATAGTTTGTAGTCGGTACATGTAAGAAGAAATTGCTGTTCTTTCAAAGTCATGTCCTCTAGCAGACTGCACTTAGATCATGGTTATCTTATGGGATAAAAGAGGTTTCTATATATAATGAGCTTATTTGAATATTAGTTACTTGAAAGTCCCGTTCAAGAACGATGAATGCTGATATTCGTTTGACATTCGAAAGGCCATCACAGCTAGTCGGAGATCCTTGAGATAATTTATCACATTGTTTTAATCTAACAAACTGTTCAATGACCGATAATCTTTATATGAATTCATAATCATTATATTCATATTTCTTTACGACATTAATATACCATATAAATGTGACATTCTACTAACGGCAGACAAGTCTTACTTCGACTTCATTTTTTTTACCTTACGCATTTTTTATGGGCCCGCTGGAAGATCGTTCAATCATTAGGTGAACATTGCCATGAGCATAGAAAGCTGAACAATGCTTTCAACGAAATGCTATGTGATTAACACCTTAATTCGACGCATTAGCAGTTAATACTCTGTTCTGGAAAGCATAGATCGCTCATAAGTTTTAGCACTAGAACAATAAACACCAAATTCATTAGCAGAAGTAATTCAAATTACTTTGTTTTCCTGTCGCCTGATTGCACATTTTCTTGCGAACAATTTGATACACAACTTGCTTATACTTGCTCTGAAATGTAACTGCCTTGGAAACAATATCGCTCGCTACTTATGCACGAATGGCGCGTAGAGGAAAATATTAGTGAAGCGGCGTGTAAGATTAATGCTATGGAAGGCTCAAGCGCGACTGATCCTCCAGATTGTTCTCTCAAGCTTTGAATTTTACCGCAATAGTATCATCGCCATAGACTCCAATAATCTTGCGCGCCGCTCACTAGCATTTTCCCCTACGCGCCATTCGTACATGAGTAGCAAACGAATTTGTTCTTAAGACAAATCCATCTTAAAGCAAATATGTACCACAATGCTCGCAGGGAAATGCGCAAATGAAGGATATGAAAATCATGCCACTTTAATTAATTCTGTTAAAAAACTTGGTCCTTAATACTCTTATGCCAAACTTATAAGCAGCCTAATATTTAGAAGATTTGTCATAGTAAGAATTCAAAAATGTTAGTGATCCGTCTGAAGAAAATTTCCACGGCTGTTTTAACCATCTAAGAAAATTTTAAGCTGCAAATAACTAGCCCAGAGCAGTACCTCTTCGACCTGAACGTCGAAGATTCCCTGCAACAACATAAGCAGCATCATTTGTTCAACTTAATACTATCGCCGTTTGTCGAGCTCCTCACTCTAAAATCTTTTCCGCTGTGCCTTCGTGATTCATGCGTGTCTGGTCTAGTGCAGCGCCTTGTTTGGCTTCAAGTTACCAAACTAGGTACGTATTCATTTACGTGGACGCATAGTAGACTCGTTTCACATACTTACTCTCGCCTATGCACTTAACAAAAAATCAGGTACATCGTACGCGAACTCGTTCAATCACCGTCTCTACCGTTACAGCAGAATATTCATTGTCTCCTTGTGCACGATTTTCATAGAAGCGATTACGAATTGGTCGAAGTTTTATGCGCTTGGTGATATTTCAGCTAAAGTGATTGGTCTGTAATTATGCCTAATCTGCTAACAAGGTAGAGCAGAAATCAATGGGATCTTTAAGTCGATAGAAACATCGCCTGGAGAAGTAACTATTTCTCTATATCTATCTCGCAAACCTGCAGTCTTGTATGCCTTGAAGGTGCTATTAACCACATCGAATTCAGAGATTCTCTTCCGTTTAGTTTTTGTGCACATAATGTTAGCTGAACAGAGCATGTTACTTCTAAGAGCTGTTTTCGTGAATAAAGAAGTATTTCATTATCAAGTCTTGTAAACCATACGATGATGCAACCCTTTGAATAAGTTGATTTAAGTTCTCAAAATGGACATTAGTAATCTCAGGTTTTCTCGGGTGAATTTCGGGCACTCCACCTTTTGTTTAGGAACTCAGAACGTTTCTCCACTTGTCTTTGCTTTGAGCAGGTAGCAGGACTGCCGCCTATATGCCTACAGTAGAATAATGCCCGTGGACCAAACAAGGAAAGGAAAGTCAAGACTCTAGCTTCAAACATGAATGCAAATGAGGACAAGGCTTAATGCTTCGCAACCCTCTCATGTGCGCGGCATATTTCAGATCATCTGATGATTAACCCTTTGCTATAAGAGGACTATGAGCTGCTGAGTTGACGATGCACGCAAGTTTGCCCTATTACATAAGAGCCTCGAAAATAGCCTGCATTTCAGAGCTATTCGACACGTTCACATAAGGGGCGGTTACGTCAAGAGAGACCACCTCGTACGCAATGTTGGAAGACGCGTTACGCAGGCGATTCAGGAACATTTGGTGGTTTATAAAATAGGTTCCAGCAGCTGAATGAGTATCAATCTTACATACCACGTTACTTTATCTGTGACCCTTTCTCCGCTGTTGATGAGTATAGAACCTTGGAGGGTAAGATTTGAATGTTCACGTCCTTAGAAAGTGAAGGCTATTTTTTTCTTAAAGAATTAGGCTGTGCTTCTGTAGTGCACATGCGTTGGTGGACGAACTACACCTAAATCAGAAAATTAATCTGAGATAAGGCACATGATGAAAGCAGAGCACTCCTACTTCTGATATTATATATTTAGTTTCACTGAATTTTATTCCTATGGTTTATTATATATTTAGTTTTATAAATTCAAAGTTCTGCGAAAATGCTTTAAGAGATCAGTCTATGGGCAGAATCTACTTTTGTAGAATCGAATGTTCAAAGTGTTGACATGAATTAATTCACTATAGAATGTCCGTTTTCTTGTTAATGACCACAGTAGAGCTTTTTTGATTGCAATAGAGTGAACTACAAAATTTGATAACTCAACTTTTACTTGTATCAAACAAATAAAGAGTGCAACCATTATCCGCTGAGAAGCAGAAATAATGAATGCTTGCATTGCACATAAGAAAAATGCATATCCTTCCACTGCGAGTTGTCCAATGATGTGTAACAGTATCTTTATGCACTTAGCTCCATAGTCCATTGTAGCGATTCGCCTCTGTAAATTCTCTTAGAAGCCCTCTCCTAAATGTTCACTTGATCGTTTTTGAGTAGAAAGTAGTGACTCGGGAAAGGAAAAGTTGCACGGTCTTACTCTTGTACGGAAGAGAGATCGTCCTGCTTTCCTATTCTAATAAGCATCTATTGGAATACTTCACTGGCCCGAAGACGGTAAACTTTACTGGTAATGTAGGCTCCGGGATAATATCCACATTTCTATCCTGCACAATGCCGTCCATCTTGGTGATCTGCTGCCTTATGGTGGCGTTTTTGAGGCTCATTCAACTCGGCTAAAATCTTATATGTAGAATGTAAAAGTCGGACCAGTGTAATGATTCAAAAGTATCGGTAGGCCATTTCATTATCAGCTTAGATCGCGATGCTGAAAATTCATCGCATGAACTTATGAAAATTCCGAGAAAGAACATCTACTGAACAGAAATATCTTTGCTCCACGAGGTAACACGACAGTGATTGATTTGAACGGCTATAATATCGACACCGATCTTATTGACGACTTTATGACAACAACATCTGTGGATTCTTATCATGAAAGATCCGTGAGACTTTGGCTAAGATGAGGAATAGTATAGGATAGCATAGATGTTGATTTCAAGTAGTTACACCGCTGTCAAAATAAAAATAAAAGTAGACCTCGGATTTAACACATTGAATAAAAGTGAGAAAAACATTTTTTTTAGTTCCTTTCTTTCTCCCCGATAATTTTGATGTTTAGAATATATTTCAGATTCACTAATGACTTAGAAAGTCAATCACCACTTTCACATGGCTGGAATAGCAACAGATGCCCAACTTCTACTGCCTTATTACTATTATAGTTTATTTTTTTTGTCCAGTTAATTATCTCGATTCACAATAAAATAACAACAATATTCTGCTTTCAATCAGTAGAGTGACCTTTAATCCTTTAAGCTTTATTCGGAAATTTTTACAACCACGGAAAAGTGAAGCAATGGTCAAGCAGTTTCCGAGTGTAAATCTCACTTTAATTCTTTATTCACCCATCCACCTAATCACAAGTGCTAAGGTCACAGTCATATAATTATTCAAATGAGTTAACAAAGTGGTGTTCAATTAGTGGATCCTTTTAGGTCTGTTCAATATTTGAACATTAATTAATGAGATTCGCTTAGTGTAGTTCTTACAGGTTTGTGCCAAACATTCAGTCAATCTCTAGTCGAGCCATGCGCTTCGCGCAAACCAGACTTTTCATCCCTTCGAACTCGAAACATCAATGCCAAACTTTTTTAAGGATGGAAAACCTGAATTGAGATATCGGCGAGTGATTCGTTTGTCACTGGATGGACCCTGTATGTATACAATTGGATCTCGATGCTACGACTCAAAAGTCGAGTGAATGATTAACGAATGATTAACATCAGTAACTGAATGAAACTCGAAGTTTCACACTCTTCCTCTTCACCTCTCAAACCTATTAAGGGATTATTTCATTGAATTAATGCAAAATAAGAATCTCTCAGTGTTTCCAAGATTATGTGCATCATGAGTCTGTTCATGTCATGGCTTAGGAAATATCCTCATGATTGCTAAACCCATCATCTTTTTCTGCTTTCTTCTTCTTAATGCTATTTTTGCCTTTATCAGCATCATTAAAGTATGTACAAGCTTGATAAATTGCTTGACTTTTTATGACACAAGTTCATTACAACAAGAATAGGCCGTCATTAGGCATCATTTGAGCTTTAATATTGCTTCTATTCGCTTTGCGTATCACATCTTCACCATTAGATCATCTGCTCCAACTGCTTTCTTTCTCGCTTGATGCAGCTGAAATCGTACTCACAGCTTTAATGTTTTAGTTGCAAAGACACTAACGCCTTTGTGAAAAGATCTAATAGTTTAGCAAGAGTCTTACAAAACTGTTGGCTTTCGTCCTTTCTCACAGGTTTCCTAGAACTACTAATTCATTGTTGAGCAGTTTATTACGTTGCCAACTAGGTTTTGTCGCATCAAGAATTTTTTCAACAAAACAATTTATTAGCATTCACAAGCAAACTTCTTTAATCAAAATATGCACCATCCACTAAAATCAATAGTGCTTATCCAAATTTCAGATATTTTTTTTTTCGATGCATCAGCGATACAATTTTGGCGTTATTGAGGCAAAATAACAAATAAATCAGGCAGGTGCTTTATCGCAGTACCGACTTTGGCAAAGCGTTGTCCTGCCAGAAAAGTCCAGCGACCTAAAGAGATTGTAATCACTTGTAGCGGCATCTGAGCTATAAAGGATGAGAAAGGATAAAGCTCTTGGCGTTGATCAGTTCCTGAGGGATGAACCATGCATTCGTCTTCTATTACTAACTTCGTGTGAGGTGATTCAATGCATGCATATTTGGCTTTCATAATGACTCGCGATGGCCTTCCGTTTTATCGAGTCAGTGCTGCATATCCTCCTAGAGAAGTCTGAGACCAGTCTGGTACCAATTTACTGACCCTAGAGATATGGTATGGCTTCGTGAGCATGAGCGCGAGATCGAACCATCGACTTTGTGTGCGACGCAGAGCACCTCCAACCACTGCGCCACATGCGTTCATCTGAACTAAACGGTGGATGAATCAAACGTTCCTACCCTTGATTCATCAAACGGTTGCAATGCTAGGTAAGCAATGTGTGGACGAGAGTTGTCGTGGTGCTAATACTATTTTGATAAAGCTGTCGCAGTCGATTTTTGCAAAGTTTTGCTTGTACGCGGTCAAGTAGTGACGAAATTGTGTAGTTCATAGATCAATCTCTTTGTGATCAAGTGCTCTACATAAGTTTTTTGTCGCTTCGGTGACAGATTGATCAAAGGAACTCAAGCAAGAGTCCTTCACGAGTTTTAAGTTTCAAAGTTTTCATTCTCAAGTAAAAACAAATTCCAAACAATTAAAAAAATAGAATGGCTTACGTATTTCGAATCTTGAGATCACGTGCTCTCGAATGACATAAAACACTATAGAAAAGACCAAGAAGTAAATTTATTGCTAATAGTTAAAAAAAAATAAAGAAAAACGGCAAAACTTAGCTGCCAACCTAATGTTTCACTCCTGACTCGGTAATATTTCCATATAGATTAGAAGCTCCAGTTATGCAGAAAAAACGACAATTGTTCCTTTCCTATGCTTTCCATTTATAGGTGCTTCACAAGAGCTATTTTTATCTATGCGCTTTTTTATTCTTTCATATCCTCTATCATCATCCATTTCATGGAGCAATTTCTCTTTTGATTTAGAAATCTTATGTCGGCGAAAAGTGACAGGAAAAAATTCATCACAAATTCTCTCGGTCATACATCGCATGCGATTATAGTAACAAATGTAAGAACGTCATAAGTTACTGTACCTTTACTAGTGTTATCTCCTGCTCGTTGATCACCTGGCCACTTCAGTGGGAACCGATACCATCTCTATTTCAGTTTCTCAGGTGCAAGCAAATTAACCAAATATTCTATACACTTTATTGAACAGTTTTTTTTGCGACAAAAGATTTAAAGAGCTCGCATTTGAGTTGTCCAGCAGAAATTTCACTGCGCAAAAAAAGGCTTTCTTGATAGAAATGTAATAGTCACATCCATCAAATGTATCTCATCAGTACCTCTAATCTCCACTGTTTGTATAGACCAGACCTCATAAAATACTCAAAACATGTGGTCATGTTGTCATATTATCAGATTTTTATTGTTATAAACAAGGTCTATATAACTAGTCGAGCGTAAAGGTTTAATTTTTTAACAGTCATAAGCGCTCTGCTGCGCTCGCTGTAACGTCTGGGGATTTTGTCACTCGACATGCGATAATTCACTAATTCTGCTCGATTTTCCAATAACTAGGAGTACATCCCCTTGAAAGGGATCGGCAGAACCGGAAAGCACAATGCTACTGAGGAGCCTGCAAGAACGAAACAGCAGCTGTCTAGTACTGTATAAGTGCCGTACCAGATCTCATAAAAGGCTCAAAACATTCACTTTTAGTTTCCTCGCTATGAATGTATGTAATAGATTTTGATGGAGTGCTCTCCTCTTATGAAGGCATTAGCTGAGCAAGTGAGGAAAACGTCGTATGCATTGAAACTCATGACCACTTGCGCTTAATTAACTTGGCAAGGGAAATAGCTTTATAGTGAGAACGTCTAGTCTGAACCTTCAGGGCTTCTCTTTTCAATTTCCACTGAATATCCTCATTATGAGTGGATATGCAGCGCCAGCATTTCGACGCATCCTAGAATATACAATGAACTGAGCAATGGTTCAATCCTGGGCCTTGGGCCTATTAGGTCTTTTATCACTCCAGATGAAACGGAGTCGGACTGAACTCTCAGAATGAGCTATGCCAAACTCTCCATCAGCCGTCGCTGTTAGATCCATTTAACAGGTTTTCTCTACTACTTCCACATGTGCCAATTAGATAGGTCATTCCTTAAAATAAGGTCTCAGCCAAGGACACACCCTTATGTATATCATTACTATGAAAATGACTCTTCTCTAATCAGCATGCACACGAACCACATTTGTCACGTTTTGATGCATTGACATAACTTCTTTCGATCGGGTCTCTCATATTACATCACCCTGCTTAATAAAAGAGGTTCATACTACACTATTCTGCCTGATAAAGGAGGCTACACACCAGTCTTTTAAATCAGTCTCGCGTTTCCAATCTCGAATCAGTAGGATAAAACCCATTAGTGAAACACTGCTTAAGAAATTCATTACGTATTCATTCTAAAAATTTTTCTCTGAAAACATAGAGCAGCCATAATCAATAATCGTCTAAACCTCTATAACTGTCTAGTTGATTATCCATTGCAATGGTGCTAAAAATGATTTGAAACATGAATGGAACTTTAATGATGTCCCTCGTAGGCGGCATCGACGGTAGTTGACACTCCGTTTGGAACTAATCAACTATACCATCCTTTCGCGGTTGAACTGTTGCTGCCATACGTGTCTGATAAGGTTTCAGGATCAATTCCTCTTTTTTCTTCAAGAGAGAATGGGTATCTTGATGAGTACACGCGAGATTGTTAACAATAAAATTTATTCAATGTGATAAAGTGCAATAATAGGCTGATATCTCGGTGATTTCGTTGAACCTTGATACACAAATGATAGAAACTTTGATCTCATGGTAAACAGCCTCTTTCGAAAACTCAGCGCCTTCATTTTAAACGGTCCTACAAGCACGATTATTTATAATTTCTTTGATGACAAAGGTAATACCACGAGTTTGATGAAAGACTTGCCAATTGTTAATAGAAATTACTTCGGAGAAACAAATTACTACAGATTGTCCGCAGAATACAAATTACTATTGAAGGACAAAATAACAACCATCCTGTATAAAGGGCATCGCCGAATGAGGGTTACTTCATTCAGCGGTGCAGCAGTCAAGCGGATTCGACTCGAAAACAAAACAAGGAAGAGCGACAAGACGAGGACGAACGACTGTGGACAACCGACTCGAATCATCGCCTTTGAAGAAGACGAAGACGTCAAAACGTTAGCCGAATAGAAACTACTTTTTTAAACCAACCTCGTGGTCATAGCTCAATAATTTTTAAAAATTGACTGGTAATGACGGGGTCAAAGGAAAGCCGATTCTCAAAGTGTTATTATGATTAATTGGTGATCGTTTTATGAGAAAACCTATAGAGTTTACTGAATTGTAGCGCAGTGCTGCAAATATGATGCTTTATTAATTAAGGTAACGAATTTTGTAAAGATGTACCATTGCAATGTATGCGGCCGTCACTGATTAGAAACTGACCAGCACTATCGCGCCACGACATCCAACTATACACCAATGACGCAAATGTTGGCAGAATTGAGATTCAAACTTATTAAACTCGCCAGACCTTTCGCCAATCGGCAACTACTTTTTGAAGTGCCTTCGCAACTAGTTATTAGAAACGAGATCGAGCTGATGTTCAGATTATTGAAAAAAAACGTCTATTTCTCTGGCAAAAATGCCTGATTGCTTTTGAGTTCTATTACGAGTATTGAAAATTTCGATGGGAGTGGGCAGCTTGTGTGAAAAGGATTTGTTTGCAGAGCTTTTGTCATGCCAATGTCTTTTTCATAATGAGAAACTTCTACAGCTATTCCCATACAAACCGTTCACCTGATTTGGTATGTAAGTGGACTACAGAACTGGAGAAGTTAAAGGGAACAGATATTGAACAATGGAATCCTCGTTATCAGTCTTGTTTTATCAAAACATTCATTTTCCCATAACGATAGAAAAACCCTTTAATGCACAAAACTGTGTGTAGGAGACAATTCATGGATATATCTTATATCTATGATATCTGGAAGCTATCTATGCTGTCCATGCGCTTTACGTCGGCTCATAATGAACAATGATCAAAAGCACCTAGCGAATGGACTTCCTATTCCATTACGAGTAATTATTCTCATTCATACCTTCACAGGAGTGCATGAATATATGCAATTTGCATCACGATTGATTTAGTCAGAAAATTGCGATTGAATGAATAGGACATACTCAGGAGATTGGCGACGTTCAAAGTTTGAAGGTGTATATGTTCTCCACGTTTACTCCCTGCGAACTCGATAAGTTACCAGTGAGTTTATACAGCTTCTTAGCAAGCCCACTTTCGCCTGAGCTATCTTTCGTTGAAAACGGTAAAAAACGAAGACAATAAGAGGGTAGAAAGAATCTTTCCATTTCTTGAGAGACTGGAATCCACTAAGCAATTCGGATAGGAGTTTGAATTAGTGGAGACTTCCTGATACTCTCAGTCAGAATACAAATCGTGTAGCTATGAGGTACGAAGGTGCCAATTCAGAGCAACTCCTTACTTCTGATTTCTCTAAAGGAGATAAACCAAAAAAAGACATTTCAACTTTCTTTTGGAAAGGCAATCCTGAAGCTGGTAACGAGTCAGCTGTTTTTTCCTCAAATAGGATTACGAATGGAATAGGATTTTATTAAGCTCTCCAGAGGAAGTGCTTATTTTTTGAAGACTTTTTATTTTGATCAAAAGCACATAGATTGCTTTCATAAGCACACCATTACATGTTGTTAGAATACTGGAATGAGGTTTGCGCCCAGCGACCATATAAGTCACTTATATATCATATATATCACTTCGGTTACCGCTGCGATATATAGTACTCAGGCAACCACGTGACCTTTGAATGAATCATCCAGATCACATATATTGGTCGCTTTAGACTCTACACCAATTTGTCTCAGATTTTACTGAACTTCACTTTCTTCATCACAGACTAGAACATCTATAAATTTTTGTTGTGCAAGCGAAGTTCTTCTGTTTCACCAATGAAAATCGGATTATGTGAACTCCGAAGAACTTACTTTGAGCACCTTTTTTCCCTCAATGCTGGAGTTGAGAAAATGAATGCAACTGAATTAGTGCGATTTCATTCAGATGCACATGGTAGCATTTCCTATAATGTCGTCGACGTTTGTGGTTGCTCCGTTTGCAAAGGAATTTTTGAAGTTTTTTGAAGTTGTAACTATATAGGCAAGAATGTTTAGTGATATGCAAAGCTTCAAACATCGAAGGAGATGTAGAGAGCTGAAGTCGTGTCTCATCCTTTCGGAGGATGTGATAGCAGAATAGCAACCTCGATAGTGTAGTGGTTAGCGCACCTTCGTGCTCTGCTATCTCACCACCTAATAGGGTATGAAGCGGGTTCAACTCTGGTTGAAACTCGAAGTTTTGTAAATCACCGAGCAGTTCTTAATACATAGTTGCAACATCATAACCCTGCTATTGGAGCGGTAAAATAAAGATTTTCTTAGACTCTTATAGTTAGTTTGCAGTTCTTATGTTATTAAATATGTCATAATTATATCAGATGTGCAAATATGACTCCTCCATTTTATTACTTTTTACTGTATTAATAGTGAGAATAAGGATACGCAGATTTTTTTGCCTGAAAGTGACTTGAAGGCGTTATTTTTCATATGCTTCTATTTCTACAAAATTACTGGTTCTTCTATGTTAGGCGACGGCAATGAAAAGCTGATCCCTTTTGCTGAACAAGAAATTTTTATGAGAATGTTAGTAATAATTTGTGGGCTTCAATCTTTGGCTATTGCAAGAGGTAGCCAGTTTTCCAAAAACCTCATTAAAGCGCCGTAGCATTCGAAATAAAATCATATTTAACATCGGCCGCAAAATTCAACTGTGACTTCGGTGGGAGCGAGAAGAGCACATGATTGTGCAGAGAAAATTTTTTATTATCAAAGCCATATGTTTTATCTAAAGTTCATTTCGAAGCGGAGAAACAATTCCTATTGGAATAACAAAAATTGCTTCTCCATGTGAGCCACTGATCCGTCGATCGATCAAAGGGCGTGTTGAACTTGCGGCATCCGCCCTGTCACGCCCTCTCCACCACCGTGTAGATTACACATAACACGCATTCTTGCGTATGTTAATCTTATTTTCCTTGCTTCACTGCACAGAAACGGTCTTTCCAAAAAATAAGCACAGCGTCGGAATCGCTAAATCTTATGCTATCGAATGATTACTAATTGTCTAAAAAAAGAAGCAGTGCCTTGCGAGTAATATGCTCGTGTGGAAAGTAAATGTTTTCCTTTAGCTCAGGCTTTAGAAAAGGGCCTCGGAAACCGATTATGTAGCGCGCGAGCCAGAGATTCAAACATTCAAATGATCATTAACACTCTTATAAAACGATTTTGTCTAGAGAATGGGATCGAGTATTCCTTTGTTGCCTCTAACATAAGAGAACCAAAATATTTTATATAGTGGTTTTTTGGGACTTTGAAGATAACGACTTTTGCATCCGATAAGCGCCATTTGCGGAAAGCTTTTACTTTTCATATTTGATTTGAATGAAACCGCTGTCGACGAAAAGGAAGACTTTTTGGGTCGCATGATTGTAACGAAACGTGAATTTATTCTAACAATCCAAAGCGCAAACAATCATGAATCGACTCCCCTTTCCCGAATAAGCAGTAAAACCGACAGCAAAACAGTGTACTCACAGAAAGAATGGCGTCCTCTACAATAAGCTCGTGAAATCTTGTGATAGGTGCTGTTCATGCAGCACATTATCAACAGCAATTACCCAAATTAAACGATGAACTGTAAATAAAACGACCGGAATAGGCCTTAAGAGACGATAAATGATTATGCCGCATGATAACATTCGATCTCGTGTTGCAAATACCGATCGAAAACGTCATGGAAGAGCTGAAATGGAAGGCTTTACCTAACCCGCTCTAATCTCCCGACATTTCACCGTCAGATTACTATTTGGAATGACCAAATTCAGTTTACAAATTAGCAAAATCTGAAAAAAATCACCTAAACTGCCAGTTTTATTTACTAAATTTTTTCGATGGCATTTACATTTCGATGGCATATATATATATATATATATATATTATATATCACCTGTCACCTGTCGTTCCGTTGATCGTCGAGTGACTCGAGCGGGTACCAGAACTCTTCCATTTTTCCCTATCGCGTGCAAGAGCAGCCTACTGGGTCCTCCTCGCTCTAGTGATTCGCTGAGCATCATATCTTTCTTCTATCGCTTTCGTTAAGAAAACGGACCAGCGGGTCAGTGGTCTTCCTTTAGTGCGCTCGATGTCTCGAGGAATGCAGTCGGTAACGGCTTTCGTCCATCGGTTGTCGCTAAAGCGCATCACGTGTCCGGCCCACCTTATTCTTGATAGCCTGGCGTGTAGAACGGCGTCTCTGATTTTCGATCGTTGACGTAGGTCGGAACTTCGGATCCTTTCTCTCATTTGCGAGATACGAGGTACTCCTAGCATCAACCTTTCGACTGCGCGTTCGATGACGCCAAGTGATTCCTGCTTACGATGCTACCAGGTTTCTGCTGCATACGTTAGGGCAGGGATAATTGTTGAGTCGAAAAGGTGGGCACGGAGTCGGATGTTCTTTGTCCTCTTCACTACAACTTCGATGCTCTTAAACGTTCGCCAAGCCGCTCGTTACCTGCTGCTCAACTCTGGAGCTAGATCGTTCATCATGTTGATTTCACGACCTATATAGACGTTACTGGAGCATTCGGAGATTTTCTGAGTATATATATATATATATATATAATATATATATATATAATATATATATAATATATATATATATATATATATATAATATATATACATCCAATAATGTAGAGTGCTGTGCAAAAACATTAGCGTAAGCCGCGATTCGATTCCATACCTCACTCTTTCCGGGAGCGTATCCTAATCGTTGCATCACCGACGCTCGTTTTACGCAGCACTCGTTCTACGCTACAACGCGTTACCTGTCAACAGTCAACCGTCGACGGTCTGGCGGGGCAGCCGCTATCGGCATTGAACCCATTTTTGTTGACAGATATTGGGTATCAATATTCAATCGGATTTGAGATAAGAGTGAGATCTGGGTTTGAATGCCGGCTGACGCAAATGTTTTTGCACAGCACTCTACTACATTGATGGGTATATTATAGGACCATACCACCGCAAGAGGCGGTCAAATAGATGAAATCGGATTGATTATGTATATATGTATTACATATGTAATCAATACATTTATATTTATATATGTTTCCAGTTACGAGTATGCTCGAATCGGAAGAGGTTTTTATAAGAAGTAGTGCGCTCCTAATGGGAACGAGAAACTCTGCCTAGTTTTTAACTCCATTGCTTTCTACAAATGAGAAGTTGACCATTTCCTTTCTTAAAACCAACTTCATCACGGAGAGATTCATGATGTCAAGCGCACTGCTTATCCCTAGAGGATAATAGTTCAAAAGCAAGCCTTTATCCTTTTGTTTGTCATTTGCAGTGCCCAAAGCAATCAGATTACAATTAATTGGATTTATCTCAAGTTCACTATGTTAGAGACACCGTAGAGTACACCAAAAACCGATTTTCCTTTCATTTCGGCATGATCAACCTATGTTTTGTGAAATAGCTACCTCTAGATTTCTGGGAATTAAAATTCGCCTAATGTTGCGACATATTCGTTTTTTTCTAGGCCAATGATCCGAGTCTGAGGTCCACAATCATTCCTCCATGAGTGATATCGAATCATATCTTCTTGGGTAAAGGAGCGATAAAACCAGGAAAAAACTATCAAACGTCCATAGTTCGCTCTTCATTGATATTTATCTTCCCAAAAGATCTTCTATCACTCTAATACCAACATTCTCTGGGCTTAGGCATGGGACATTCTACCTTACAGCGGGAGTATAATGACTGAATGTAAGTATGGAAGACACACTTCGCTGAGGGAAATAGTGCTGTAAACACTTGACGCAGATCATCGTGGTTCTGAAGAAGAAGATATTGCCGGAACATCAGTCCAACGAAATTTTCTAAACAACTTTTGAGCCTGTAAATAAACCTAAGACATCTTCCATCATATTCGAAAACGTCAGTGATCTATAGAACAAAACCTCCAATCCCAGTGAGGTCGAAGAACGAAGTGATATATATATATATATATATATATGTATTTATATGGATATATATATATATATATATATATATATATATATATATATGACTCTGTCTTGTTAGATGTCGCATGAAGAACATATCGCTTAGGGAACGTTTACTCGAACTCATTGGACTTATCTAATGACAGAAATTCTATCACTAATACTCTAAATTCTGAGTGGAAGTGCTTCATTCCCATTTCAAATTCATAGAGGTAGTTTTCTTACAATGCTACCATTCAACTCGTCTCTTAGCTCTTCCATCACACAGCACTTTCCTCTTTTGCTTTGCCATAGTCAATCATAAATAAATTTTCATTGGAAACACTTATTGTTGTATACATAATATTTAGCAGTTCTTTGTAGTAAACGCTAGTTAACACAGTAGTTAATCTTTTGAGGATGAAATCAACCAAAAATGGTACGGTAACTTTTCGTGGTTCTCTTTTCGGCACAAAATTTCATCCGACTTTTAGTGAACTTCTGATGCCTTAGAAAAGTGCGATAGTGAGAGTCAGCTCGTTTCTTGACTAGACCTCGGTCACTGTATTAACTAAGAGAATATCATGTTTAATCTCCAGGGTGTAAAGTGAGTTTTGCATTTGAGTTTGTTTAGGTTTTTCGACAGACAGAGTTCGTTCATCAAAACTTTGGCATGAAAGGTGCAATTGTCATTAACAAAAAAAGTTGGTCTTCCAAAGACTTTTATTTCTCCAGGACCGACTATCTATTAACCTCGGCATAGTTTGAATAATGAGTATCTTCTTCTGTTTAGCCGCTCCGAGATGTTATTGATATTATTTATTGAAAATCAGCGAAGCATATAACAATACAGTTAATAATGCAGCATGAATATTACAACAGTCGTGGTGGCTTACGTTTCGGCAAGGTTCGCCATCTTCAGAGCCTGGAAAGGCCAAATTGATTCTCAAATTATCAAATCAAAGGCCTTCGTAATCCTAGCAGAAAACGTAAGAGATAAATTTTTGGGTCGCACACTGACCGCTTAGATTTTTTAGGTCTTTCAATTAATCATTGAAAACCTGCCACTTGGAGTCTGTGCTAAAGTGAGGCTATGCCTGGCTCAGGCGGGAAATATTAGCCTGAAGTTTTTGAAGGCCTTTGATTTAATAATTTACGAATCAACTTGACCTTTCCAGGCTCTGAAGATGGCGAACCTTGCCGAATCGTAAGCCACCACGACTGTTGTAATATTCATTCTGCATTATTGACTATATTGTTATATGCTTCGTTGGTATTCAATAAATAATATAAATAACACCACGGAGCAGCTAGACAGAAGAAGATACTTTTATTTCTAATCGCGGAGTAGCAAGTGAGAAGAGAAAATTGCATCATTCATGATTGGCTAAAATGTGCTTAATCTCTCGCCAGGTATTCAATAGTAATTTGATAACACCTCAGTTGCAGTAGTTTTGATAGTTCCGAGACTAACTTCATGTTTGAGAAAGCTCTTGACGCTGCTGTGAGAGCGAAAAAATTATGTTTCGCACATGAAGTTGTGCCCATTGCTCGAACTTCCCACTGCGCTTATTGTTAGTATGAAATAATTATGGGAAGCTAATTTTCATAAAATGGTAAAAACAAACTTGTTTTATAAAAGCATGGAATTCAGCAATTTTTGAAACGAAGAAAAAACTCAAAAGAAAATGACGAAAAAGGTGCTCTCTCGAGATGGCAGGAGAAATAGCTGTGCGCAGCGCGACTTTTGCTCTATTCAAAGATCTTTCCTATAATTCGGAAAAATTTTACTTCCTTTTAAAACTCTGATAGAACAGAGTTTTTTACAAGGTGCGTGTAAAGTACCGATAATTTTGTATTTTCTTAATTTTAGCATAGACATAATGCCTTTTTTTTCCTAATTTTGTTACTTTCATTATATTCTTTGTTTAATTTTGGTCCAAAATGTGTTTTATTTATTTGTTTGTTTTCACTCTGTCTAATTTATGGATTGCAAAAATGGACGTATCGTAGTAGTTGAGATGCACAAGAAAGGAAGGAAAATGGCCGACATTATTAGAATAGCTGGTTTCAAGCTAGCAAGTGTCTACAGACTGTGAAGCGTTTCAAAGTCATTGGAGGGAATGAAGACCGTTCTCGAAAACATTGCCCAAGCACCTCGCCCACCCCGAAAAACATTCAGAAGACCTGTTGCCAAATTCAACGAAACCCAGCGATCGGTGCACAAAGTGCCAAAGAAGCTCGAGACAAGCGAGTGGAGCGTCTGAAACATAGTCAAAAATAAGCTGAAGCTGCGTAGCTACACGATCACTCGTGTTCACTTTCTGGACAAAAAGATGAAAGAAGAGCGGTTTTTGAAGGCTAACGCCGAATGATTCGTTTTGAAGCTGATGCTCGTTTGTCGCAGGTACTTTTAGGGACAAGAAGATATCAACGGTCGAAGTACTCCGCAATCTCCAAAATCGACGTCAACTTCTCAAGAAGGGTCAGCAGAAGTCCGCAATAGCAAATACCATGGTCAGCAGTCACGCAGCTTGTGTGATGATCTGAGCCGGCATTTGCGTCACCGAAAAGACGCCGTTGGTCTTCATCAGCAGAAACGTCAAAATCAACACCGCACATCTATTAGCAGCAAGTTTTACGGGGTGCCACTGGAGCTTTGGACTACTCAACACTTGGGCGCCCACAGATTCACGTTTTAGCATAACTGGGCTCCTGCGCATTTGACCCGCTCAACGATTGCCATCTGTCAAGAGCTGTTTCCAGGCTTTTGGGACAGGGATATTTAATCGTCAAACTCGCGGGATCGAAATCCACTGGATCACTTTGCGTGGTCCATACTAGAGAAAGAAAAATCTCGGCCATCCGCTACACTATCGTAGACGCGCTTAAAACGGCTCTAACACGAGCTTAATTGGAATTACCGTGAATGTGCGATCATCGTTAGAAATTTCGCAAGCAACATCGTAAATGTATAGAAGAGATAGAAAGTAATTTTGAGAATTTGTTACGAACTTTCCCTTCCGTTGTTATAATTTTTGATCTAGTAAACGTAAGTAATTCTTCAATTCAATGGATATATCTATTTGATGTTTTGCTGCTAAAATATCAGAAAAAAATTATTCGAATTTTTTTCGTGCCCTGTATGCACGCCCACACGCTTTTAGTGCAATATATCTCTTGCGTGTGGAAAATCTGAAGGCGAAACCTAATTTTCATTTTGCTTCTATGCCACCCTATGGGAACTTTTTAGAGTTTGAATTTGGTTTTAGAGTTACCAGAATTCATGTTGTCAATTAGCTTCTATATTTTAATAAAAAACGATCGACGGATCTTAGACGAGCAAACAAATAGAGTATTGCGAAAAAGAATATTGTTTACGCTGTTACAACGAACTTACAAAGCTTTGCAAAATCCAACTATTTAGATCATCGAGAGCTGAGATATTGAATAATTGCCAAAGGTTCAGAGAAAAATCCTTCTTCAGCGAAAAAGGTTCGGTCTTGATAGGGTTAACTTATGTGGCCTTTGTAATAGCGGAAAGCTTGTCTAAAAGAGCTTTCAAATTCGGTGTAATTCTGACCTTTTTACCTTTGAATCGTGAATCAGGCAAACTTCTTTGACTCATGAAACCTATTATACTGCCTTAGAAAGTACTTTCGGTTTTATTTCCAAAGTTTTGGACGTCTATGTCCTTATGCTCCTCGTAGTTCAGAATATTCTAAACAAGGCCAATAACCTAGCTTAAGGGACCCGATACAAATCTATCATTGCTAGCGTTACGTTAACTCGTCTTCTCTTTACTTCTTCTGTGTCTCAGAACGCTATCCATATCTCTTAGAAATCTCGTAAGCAATTTCATTCGTCTTTTAAGTCAACAAAATAAAGTGCTGTAGCCTTCAACGAGTTCGATTAGCCAACTCTTAATGTGGAATTTTGAGGCAGGACTATAGATTTGAGAAATGCTGGTTATAGCTCTCATGGGTCGTGAATGTAATCTAATCGCGGCAATTCTATATATTTGTGCTCCCTTTCAGTTTATGTACTTGCATTTTATCTAGGATTGTACCATTTTTTCAGACTACATAATTACTGTGTGCATCTAAAAATCCTTTATCCGTGCTTATCGTTAAAAACGAGAATTGCTTGAGTTTAGAATAATTTTAAAAACTTGCAAGGCTTTAGGTTGCCACATCATTCATGAGCTCCTACTAGTTGAAAAATTACAAGAATGGCTGATGTTCCTTAATCATGTGATTAAGAACGGAGCGAACCTCCCATAGGACCGGGAGCAGTTGGTAGCGTCTGTGGGAGAGATTTGGCAACATCTCATCATAGCTATTTCGAGAGAAAACATCATATTCAGAGGGTACATATGATGTACATGAGGAACGAGCATAACAAAGACTAAACCAGGTTCTCATTTGCGTGCAAAACAAATGACCTCCATACATAACCTTGAAGAAAGCAGAGCACCTAAAAAGTTTGGGTGATGTACGACCGGAAAATGCGCTATCCAAGAATCCAAGCATTTTCCTCATTACCAGTCTCGTCAGAATACGCTAAATCCTTTCATGTCAGTGCACCTGATGGGCCAAGCAACACTCATTTTTACCTGCATACATATATATAGATGACCCAAGCCGATTCATGGCGATTTCGTTCTCTCATTTGCTTCGCCTTATAGTGCCACCCATCGCCATTAGCCAGTGGTTGGCTCTGCACTTAGATTCGAGCGCCTTTTGAGAATATTGGAATCTCGAGGTGGCCATGATAGCAGATTTCCAGGCGTTCCGCACAGACAGTCGTCATCGAAAGGAGTTTATTGCCTCACGACCCCGAAGGCCATTTCCTCCAGGACGGCAACTAATTCTGCGAATAGTCTTACGATGGCTCGATGATGAGATTTTGTTAAATTTCTTGAGCGTTTTAAAACCCTCTCCCAAATTCGTATCGTGCTTTTGTTCAACGACGTTTCTCACGAGTTTCATTTAGAATTTAGCTACTACTACAAGGTTGATGAATAAGATTTGTTCGGCTAACATTTCGACGTCTCTGTATCAACTTATTATGGCTTGCGCAGCAATTGGCATGAGAGAATCTATTCAATAAATTTAGGTTTTGAGAGACATTCTCATTACAAAATTATGATATATTATTGAATAGACTTTCTATAAGAGATCTTTTAGCATAAAGAACGCCTATGTCTCTAATGGAGAAACTTCATCGCTACAATATGGTCATATTTGTAGCATTGTAAATGCCTACATGTCCCAAAATACCTCCATTTTTCAACACGAAAGTTACATTTACGAGAAGAAGAACAAATTTCTAACTTTTAAACAGCCGCAACCGGCTTCAGATGGTCTCACTGAAGTTATTTAAAGAAGCTGGAAGTGGACGACCTACAGGAAACCGTCTTAAAGGTATTAGACTATAGAGAAATACGTAAAACACATAACCTGGTGAACGTCTCAACTTTTGAAGTACGTTTATAATCGCGACATTGAAAGCTATTGAAAGCTTTTGATGAAATGGCATCACATGCAATATGGAATATCATACTAAGGTGGGGAAGGAAGTTCTGGGCACTTTATTAAGCATGAAATAACTTAAGTGCATATCATGAAAAGTAACTGTTTCTTATGTGGGAATTTCCCATAAACGCCTAGATTTCATTTATCTTTATTTCCACTTTGTTACAGGCCTCCGCCATCTCCAACGATACATCGAAGTTCGTGTTTTATTGCGTCATTATTGGAAAGAAGGATCTTTCACAGAGAGCTCGAGTCCATGAAATCAACGAAGTTGAAGTGAAAAGCACAACAAGCAAATTTTTTGCTGGACGCTAGTTTCAACGTTTCGACACCGAAGATTTTGACCTTTGAAGACAAGCCTCGTTCACAACGTCCAGGAAAATTGAACAGCGAAAATCTTATTGCTGATCTGGAAGATGAACCGTCGCCAAGTGTTCGCGATTTGGCAAGCAAACTTGATGTTTCTCATGCATCTGTGCTAAACTGTCTCCACCAGAAAGTCGTAGAAAACTATGGGCTTTAATTTGGAGAATAATTGTTATCATATTTGTTTGGAATTCATGCCCAAATTTCCAATTTTTCACAAGTGCTTTCTTTCTAACCTAATATTTGACAAACAATTTATTGTTTTGCTATCGCTTTGGTCTTGTTTCATTTACAAATAACCTTACTGAAGTTTTTTTTTGATCACATTTCACCATATATTGAGTATAATTGTTTTTGGTGACGATTAACTTTGAATTTTTATTACGAAATCCCAACATCTTGATAATTACGCGCTCCATCCGTCCATACACGTTCGTCCCGCCTGCAGCGGAAATCTCAACGCGACGCCGCTTCCTATCGGCCATAGTGCCCCACGGGTCAAGCACGGATTGGTTCATATGCGATCGCCCTGTCATAGCTACTTGCTTTCTATGGTAATCTATTCGCAGTGGCCAATATATTTATCAGTCAGCATAAAGGGTAATAATTTAAAAATCAACTTCCGACGAAGGTTCAACTCGAACGACAACGAAGACGAAGATTAACAACGACGATGAACGACTGTGGACATTTGCTCGAATCATCGACTCTGAAGAAGATGAAATGCGTCGAAACGTTAGCCGAATAAATATTCATATCAGCCTCGTGGTATTAGCTAAATTATTAAAGAAACTATTATTGATTTGTGATCGAGATTAGAGGAAGGTCGATTTTCAAAGTGTTTTTTATGAGCAAAACCATTGGTTTTTAGGAATCGTCGGTAATCCTGTGCTCTCATTATGCTTGGAACCTGTTCGCTTGTAGTACTTCTCCTGACACTGGTACCTCAAAATTTCGGTATGGTACCTTATTGGCACCTCCATTTCCTAAAACATCCACACTTTGGAATCAGTTGCATGCCTAAAACTTTGACAGAATACAAAAGTTATGACAGACTCACAACTGTCGCAGAAATTTTCTTCTGTAAACTGTAAACTTGTAACACTGTTCTTAGCGAAACCTCTAAAAAAGTCCACTTTGACTTCTCTGGAATAATGGGTGAATTTCAGCTAAGCCACTCTTCATCATTCCTAGGCCAGGCTTGGATTCGACTTCGTTTCGAAACAATCCTGCTATTCGACCTCTGAATATGTTGGACTCGGTGAGACTTTTCCTATTCATAAATTCTTGGGAATAGTTATTCTAGACTTAAACGAGCTTTCAGTGGCTAGTGTGCTTTAACCTAATCTTACGAAAAACCTTTCAGAAACCTCATTAATTCCTTTTCGTTTTAGGATATCACTCTTCTTCGTCTCGCGAACAGAAACGTTCCAGATCTTCCGGAATCATTCTCACCATTAACGGAGGAACGATACCTTCTTGCGAATGGTATCCGTGCCATGGATGGACGAGGACCTCTATATTATTGAGAACGTAGGTGTTGATTTTGAAACTTTGGCAAAGCTAGTGAAACTGACAATTCTCGGTGTTGCATATCAGCAGAAGTGATGCAGAATCAAACACAAATAAATGGATATTGTGGTCATTCTTTTGCAGAATCTTTTCTCTCAACTGAATGGTGGTGACCATAAGCTGAATGCAAACTCCTTATACTCCTGATTCCCTATTTGTCGTTCATTGTTACGGTTCATTCGAAATAAATGTCTGACATCATAATCTGAAGGTTACACACTCCAAAGACTGACATTTCAACCAACTGAGTTCCATAGATCTTGATTGCTTCACACGGTCTCATTCTGACTCCAGTACTATGGCATAATTTTTCAATTCTCTGATTCTTAAAAATACTTTCTACCATCAAATCACAGTTTGTATATTCCAATGAAAAATTCTCAACACAGTTCAAATTCGAAGAGCATTTTCTCTAGTGAACGCAGGAAATTTCTGCAAAGTTTCCACACATTGAATCAGAAAGCTGAAGAAGTAAGCACTTTCAGTATACATCAGAGTTCCAAATAAGCCTTCAGCTCAGCACTGTATTCCTCAGTTTTTTAATAAAATGAATTACAATTGGCATTTTTATTGTAGATTAGGGTTTTTAGAACATTCAAATATTCGATGATGAAGGTGTGCAATGGCCTTGCATTAACGTCAAAGATTCATTTCTTCCATAATGATGTGTCTTACCACTTCACCTTCGTATATGAAAAGGAGTCAAGCTAATAAAAAAAAAGCATTACATTCACGTGCTGGGGATATACCGTATTCATGAAGTTTTGCATTCAATTCAGTTTTATACTTTTCATTCACATTCATTTTACATTCAGTTCAATTTTTGTATCTTTTACACTGCATTTCGCCTTCGAAAATTGTAATTAATCAAGACTTTGGTGTACTTTACCTTAATGTCTTGTATCGGAAAAAAATTCGAGCTTCAATCTAATTTGATGGCGACTGAGGGAGATTATAAATGAATACATTCGGAGTCTAAAATACAAACATAAGATGAGCGAATATCTACTATCTGCTAAAGTACCTATTGGCTTCAAATTTCGATCTGCAAATTTTTAAATTGCGGTTTATGCTTTTATGAAATTTGTCGTTTGATAATGGAGTATGTCAAGAGATGAAATTACCTTTCAACCCGAAATCTTAGACTGCGATTATTTGTGCACCAACCATTAGAATGCGAAGAGCATGATCAAATGAACTTTCCAATTACCTTTTGTTTCAGAATTCTCAATGATTCCTTATGCCTTCTCATTTTGTACATATCTGACATGTAGGTAAAAAACCACATATGTAAGAACTATATTTTTCTCATGATTGCGTCATCCATTACCGCCTCCTTTCGACTGGTCGCTAAAAAGATAATTCACTAACTTCAACGCGAGCCCTTCTGAACCTTCTTCGAAACATCGCCGTTTATTTTTTACTTTATCATTAAGTCAACCTCAAGCACACTTTTCCAATAGAATACTGAAGTGTAGCTTGAAATAATGGAAAATAAGAGCAAGGGAAGATTTTCTTAGCTCTTGAATTTTTTTATCTGTGAATGAAAGGTGCCATCAAAAATTTATTATCCTGGGGCTTCAGATTTCTATGATGAAGCACCATTTGGAAATTTATAACGATATTTAAGCCATGCATCATACAGAGAGCGCAACTGACATACAAATGGGCTTTTCTACATGAACAAATATCATACCAAATAGACGTATTCTGCATTTCTCGCATTTAATTCGTTCGTCTCATCCTTCGTACATAAACTTTATTCAATTTTCGCGCGGCTGTCTCTTGCTTGAGGAATTCTGGTCATATTTACAAATACCACTGACGACTTTAAATCCAACCACCGTAGAATCCTGCGGTAGTTATGCATGAGCACTCCAAGACACCACGTATAGGCAAGTGTCAGGTCTAACAGGTAAGAATAAATTGTGCTTCTTTGACACCAAATTTTCAGACTACTTCAACCTTCAAGTGTTCTTCAGACGCCTCAAAACCATTTCAATGCTTACGCTAACTTTCTGTGCAAGTTCTCGAATTTACACAGAAGTCATAAATTCAGCGTCGCCAATTGCAAAAGGTCGTCTAAAAACTTCTTCATTCCCGAACATCGAAGTTGCTACGAAGAAATCTTTCAAACCAACCTTGAATGTTCATTGATTCTTTGTTGACCACCCCCCCCTCACTCATTAATGTTTCAAGCTGTTAACGTTGCATAAGTTCGAGTTTTAGTTGAAAGAAATGCTGCCGAAATAGTTGCTCAAAGAACTGGAATTTTAACCTTAAATATTTGTCACCAAACATAATTTACACTGTGTTTCTATTGTAAAGGTTCATGGTGCATAGCTCTGTAATAACACATAATAGTAGAGCACTGAAAAACAGTCACTAAAATGTACACATTCAGAAGAACTCAAAAATACGACACAAGTTTTCTACGACTTATCAAAAGAAACAACAGATTATTCACAAAAACGGTGACTTAGGTAAGCTAACCATGACATTTCACCTACCGGTTTAGTCTAGTGCTTAAAAGGTTAGTTGGATTGACAGATTAGGTTTCTTTATTATTAGAGCACCTAAGGATGTAGTAGAAATTAGCGAAAAAAGATTTTTAGATGTAATGCATTACTCAAAGATAACAAGGATTTTTTTAATTATTGAGCTAATAGTACAAGGTTAATGGAAATGATTTATTTGGCTGACGCTTTGGCATCTTCTTCTTCACTTCTTGTTGGTCCAATTTCCAATTGACTTCGCGTGATCGGTTTATTTGGAAAGTTGATCAATAAAGTAATGCCGAGGTCGGAAGGCTAATGGTTTTAAAAATATTATTATAGAAGTCCTCACTATATGAGCTCGCATCCAATCCTGCAAGGTGAAGGTCACATGTTTTTTCTAGTCTCAAAACCTTGTAAAAAAAATGAGAACATTTCATTTTTATTTGAGCCAACATGTCATGTGGTCTGGTAAGGGCTCTTTGTACAGCCCGAGACACGTGTTTCGTCCTTACAGAAAATTTTCACCTAACACAGAGTGTTTTCGCACTCGATTGCTAGCTGGCTGGTATTTTTATCATATAAATTTCGCCTGACATAGAGTGTAAAACTTATGTCGTCGACAACTCTTTATAGGAGTGTGACGCTCCGAGAGAACTGTCTACTAAAAAGATCGACAGACGACGGACTTCTGCCCGGCTGATGAGTCTGTAAGGACGAAACACGTGTCTCGGGCTGTACAAGAGCCCTTACCAGACCACATGACTTGTTGGCTCGAATAATAATGAAAGGATCTATTGAAATTCGAGCGTGGTCTTAATAAAGCACTCGAAGGAAAGGTATAAAATGAGAACATTATAAATGAAAATTATAGGAAATGAATGACTATACAATAAAAACGATAGCGATTACAAATGAATCTTTTGAGCAAAGATGGAACGCCAAGATATCTCCACACTTGAATCCCTATCAGGAGAAAATTGAAACTGTAGTGAAGGAGCTTAGAATCACTTCTTACAAGTCTTCCAAGTCTCTATAACCATTGCAGTAGAGCAGTATTTTCAAGAAATCGAAACATCTACTCTAATCGGTCTCATCTCTCCGACTGGCTTCAATCGGCTGAGACCGGTTCTCTCATCAACGACGGCCCTCTGACCATCGTATCAACAATATAGAAAAAGTGAAAGATTTAGTGGCTGCAACTTGGCGTCATCGAGCAAAATATTGACTGTTCAAAATTCATCAACAGCACAAACGGACGACCGGTCAGTTAACTTCGTGAAATAGCACTATATTTTATCATTTATATATACGTGATATATATTGAGAACACTCCTAGAAAAGAATTGTAATTCACAAGGTGTGTCATTATTTTTTAGTTACACTCTGTTGATGTGGTGGAAATGCCATATGGAGGGCTGGTTAAATTTGAGGCAGGAAAGATCATTGACAAGTACAAAGTAACTAAAAAGCTGGGGGAAGGTGCTTTTGGAGCTGTGTATGCGGTAAGGATTTACTTATCAATTTTCGAACTATTCTCTTATTCGTTTTATTATTCACTCACTAATTAGCGACAAGATGCTTAATCTTCTGCTATGGTTCTAGGTCAAAGATTCAAATGGAAAAGAGGCTGCGCTAAAAGCTGAAAGTGTTAACGAGAAGGTCCCGGTGAGTAGACACTCAGGAAAACATTATCGCACTCAATATCAAATGACCTCCCACGCTCAAATACGTGAAAGGGTAAGGGTCACGCCAGTTACTTTAAGCATTCTTAAAAACTTCAGTTTCTTATTCTAGCGTCCCACATCCCCTTGCAGTAAATATTCTTTACGGAAACAAATAGAATTCACCTTTTTAGCTGAGTGCTATCGTGTTCTTCGCCCATATCCCATTATTGTGCGATCTTCACTACGTTAAAAGGAATATGCTAGTCTAATTTGATTATATGGCATGCCCAATTTTTTCTTTGATCTACCTCATACCACAAGGATGATGGATGTAAATTATTCGGCTAACGTTCGACGTAGTGATCGCTTTCTTCAGACCCAATGACTCGAGTAGATTGTTCGTTATTGTTACGCATCTCTTGCTTTCACTGTCGTTCGTGGCCGACCTTCGTCAAAAGCCGGTTTTCGAAATACTATCAAGCTTTGTGCTAGTCGATAATGAGACTGGCTACTGTAGGATGAATTACCCGAAGCAAACAAAGCATATCATTATCAATTGATATATGAAAATGGAAAAAAACTTATCTTGATTAGCTGACGCGAGGTTGATAAAACAGTTGTAGAAATTCGGCTGACGTTTCGGCGACCCGCCTTCTTCAGAGCCTGGACGTATATAGTATTAGTCTATTTGAATGATCGGATGGTCTTATTTATATGCTGCCTAGGTCACGTTAGAAGATCAAACGAAGAAAGGGCGCGAGATCTCGCGTGATGGTGACGCACTCGTCCTTCCGATTCATTTCGGGGTTTTGGGCGTTTATCCAAAATGCCTCAAGAGTTTTGCGCGTGGATGTTTTTGATTCCTGCGCCAGGATTGTGACAGTCACATCAAAATCCTTATTGTTGTGTTTTTGTGCCCTATGTAAACCTGAAGGTTTGGTTTTATCTATTTTAGATTTACTGTCTAGATGTTCTTTTATGCGGACGAAAAGTGGTCTTCCCGTTTCGCCTATATATTCTTCCCCGCATGTTTTACATGTTAGCAAATAAATTGTGCCTGATCTCATACAATCTCCCTCTTTTCCGTTGGGGCAGATCATACAGTTGTTGGTGTTGCACAATCGATCATAGAGTCTATTGCGGATCAGCTGATGGCGTAGGGTGGGAGGTGGGGTTTCGATAATTACCACGGAATTTTCAAGACCGCATCTTTTCAGGCACCTTTTAACCGCGCTACTAATCTCGTTTGCGTCCAAAACGAAATGTTCTCCTACATAAACAAATGTATGTCAAAAGAACATTATTGTGCTCAGTATCTGGAGAAACGCCTTTGGGGGAGAATAGTAAACGAGTCAATAGCTATTTGTAATGATATCCGGCGCAATGCCAAAAATAATCTAAAAAGAAAGTTTGACTGCCTTCAATCAAAATCAAGACGTAAAAGAGTCGATTTCCGTATCAACATCGATAAATCGAAAAATCAAGGCGCTTCAGAGAGATCAAGAGTTACTGTGTTAGGTGGTGTAACGCTTCCGGATGAGGCGCGCTCATTATTAGAATTGGGTCCAAGTTTTGCACCCAGTCAACCCATTTCTAAATTAACCCTGCGCAGGATCGTATGCAGTCTACAAGAACTTCAAAATCAACTGCGCTACAAGGCTAGATTAGAAGGGTTAGGTAATGAAAAACAACCAGGGACACTACCACCCATTCTCTTCCCACAAGCTTTTTACAAGGAAGAAAAACCAAACAGCGAACTCGACCCTACTTTTCGCGTTTTTTCGAACGAAATTCTGCAAATACTCAACCACTTTCGGCATAGAAAAATAAGCTCCAATCTGACACACAAACAAAAACAAGGTTTGTCACAAATCAGGGAGCTCGTAAGATCAAAAACTATCCGTTTGTCCGTAAGTGATAAAGGTGGGGAATTTGTAGTAATTTCAAATCAGCTGGATGTCGATATAACGGAGAAACATCTTCAGGATGTCTCCCTCTATCGCCCATCCTCTGAGAAAGAATATAAACTCCAATGTAAAAAATTAAACAAAGAATGGGTCAACACGGCAAGTGCAGCGGGTTTGGAAACTTCAGTTATTTCTCGACTCAAAAACAATAATCCTATTTGTCCGGTCCTATACCTTCTCGTAAAATCACATAAACTTACATCTATTGATGATCTAGTGTCAACCGATCCATCAACATACAAGGTTAGACCCATCATCAGTTGTATAGGCGGACCAACGGATAGAATAACGTGGTTTCTAAACCTCATTTTTACTCAGGTGCTCAGATTCATACCAACCCACCTACCCAATACAAAAATGTTCCTTGACCACCTACGTTGCGCGAAACCTAACAACTCGCACGTAATGGAGTCATTTGATGTTAGCTCACTCTATACAAACGTATCAAATGACTCTGCAATGCAAGCCATTTTCGAACTTTTAACTGAAAATGAACAAAAAGTAAACATGTATGGCTTCACAATTCAACAACTAATGACCCTCCTAAAACAATGTCTTAGTTGTTCAATCTTTCGGTGGTCGGGAAAATACTTCACACAACTCAGGGGGTTAGCCATGGGTCAACGCTTAGCACCTAGTCTTGCCATCGCTTTTATGTATAAGGTGGAAGCTCCAATTCTCGTTCACCGCCCATTGCTCTACTGCCGATATATAGATGACTGTTTCATTGTCTGTTCCACACAAGAGGAAATGGACAAATGTTTTGAAGTGTTGAACGGACAGTCAGAGCATATCAGATTTACGCGAGAAAGTCCAAACGGGGGCTGGCTTCCATTCCTAAATACCCAAGTAAAGCTTTTGGATAGTGGCTATAGTACAAAGTGGTATCGAAAACCAAGTAACAAGAACATTTTGGTCAATTACCTCTCCTCTCATCCTTCACACATGAAAAAATCGCTAATTAAAAACATGTTTCGAACAGCTAAAAGTGTGTGCACAGGAGAGGAGGAAAGGAACGAATCATTAGACTTGGCACGAAAGATCGCCATTTCCAACGGCTACAAAACATTTGCCACTAGGGAATATTCAAAAAGTGGAATTAGGTCACAAAAGAACAATACTCCGCACCTAAATAGAGTCCCCTTCAAATTACCATTTATATCAAACGAGATTAGTAGCGCGGTTAAAAGGTGCCTGAAAAGATGCGGTCTTGAAAATTCCGTGGTAATTATCGAAACCCCACCTCCCACCCTACGCCATCAGCTGATCCGCAATAGACTCTATGATCGATTGTGCAACACCAACAACTGTATGATCTGCCCCAACGGAAAAGAGGGAGATTGTATGAGATCAGGCACAATTTATTTGCTAACATGTAAAACATGCGGGGAAGAATATATAGGCGAAACGGGAAGACCACTTTTCGTCCGCATAAAAGAACATCTAGACAGTAAATCTAAAATAGATAAAACCAAACCTTTAGGTTTACATAGGGCACAAAAACACAACAATAAGGATTTTGATGTGACTGTCACAATCCTGGCGCAGGAATCAAAAACATCCACGCGCAAAACTCTTGAGGCATTTTGGATAAACGCCCAAAACCCCGAAATGAATCGGAAGGACGAGTGCGTCACCATCACGCGAGATCTCGCGCCCTTTCTTCGTTTGATCTTCTAACGTGACCTAGGCAGCATATAAATAAGACCATCCGATCATTCAAATAGACTAATACTATATACGTCCAGGCTCTGAAGAAGGCGGGTCGCCGAAACGTCAGCCGAATTTCTACAACTGTTTTATCAACCTCGCGTCAGCTAATCAAGATAAGTTTTTTTTTTTCCATTTTCATATATCAATTGATTATGCCGAGGTTTATAGAAAGTCGAACTTTTGAATTGTTGCATATCATTATCAACGGGTGATACGCATACGATTCATCCTTTATATAAAGATATCGGCCAGTGAGGTTCTTCATCAAGCGGTGCTCCACCGCTGATAGTTCGACTCGAACGACAACGACTACGAAAACCACAACAAGACCGAACGATTGTAACAAAAAATCGACTCGAATCAGTGGCTGCGAAGAAGACGAAGTCGTCGAAACGTTAAGTGAATAAATTTTATTTATAAACTGCATGGTACTAACTAAATCAACGGAAAAAAACTAGTACTGAATATTAACGCCGAAGTTTGTGCAAAGTCGGTTTTCAGAATAATTTGTCTAGTGTTGATAGTCAGAATACCAAAAAATACGTCATCAATTTTCAAGGTACTTTTGACATTACCGTCCAAATTGCAGTTGAAGTGGAGCACGGAATCGGTCAGCGGAGAACAAGTGAAAAATCGACCCCTTTCGATGAACAAGAAATTTTTATATGAGTGTAAGGAATCATTGGAAAGCTTAACATTCTGGCTATTGCGCTACATAGCCTTTTTTGAAAATGCCCTCCTATAACACCTATAACGCTGTAAATTCATGATAAAACTATGTTCATCAGCGATCGGGCAATTCAACAATTACTTTGCTGGGAACACGAAAAGTACATGGATTAGAGAAAATCTTTTAGTACCAAAATCAGACGTTTAATCTGGAGTTTCTTTCAAAGCAAGCAAACAATTCGTAATTGAATGACAAAAGTCGACTTCCCTATGGCGTGCAGAATGCCATTCGATCGACGGCCGTGTTGAAACCTGTCGCATCTGTCCTGGCCCATCCCGTAAAATAGCCAAGATACTCATGCTCGTGCATGTGAAGTCAATTTTATTTTCCCCGCTGCAGTACAGAGAAATGATCCTTTCAAAAAATTTGCATAGAGTTGTAGTCTTTACGTCTTACGCTACCAAATGATTACTAATCGTCTAAAGAAGAAAAGGAGAAAAGAGATTTGCGGGAAAGATTGAGGAAGATTTCTTTCGAGAAAAGGCGTGTGTGAAACACAAATGTTTTCATTTCTTTGAAGTGCTATAACAAAGACTTATATAAAAAATGGCTAGGTAGGGCACTAGCCAGAGATTCAAGCTATCGAATGATAACCAACACTCTCATAAAAAGTTCTTGTACAGCGAAAAGGGTCCTTTCTTCTTTTGCTCTCTTCTAACCAAAAAGAACTGAGCCACAACGTAGTCAAAATATAGTTATTCTCAATGGTTATAGTTTCAACGCGCACGCAAGTTTGGATAAAATGCTATGTGTGGTCTTTCGATAAAGAGACTTCTTCACAGGTTCATTGCTTTACAAGAATTCAAGTTCCGCTCCGTTCTCTTTGTAATCTAATTCCTGTCACCGTAACCATACGATTCCCTTTGCTTCACTAAATGTTTCGCCAAAAACCTTGATTTGCACAACGCAAAGGGGTCACGAATATCAAATGAGTTGTCATCTATTTATAATGAGTTTTCAAAGCATTTTAGAACAGTAAACTTTTCCACTAAAAAGAACTATTTATACAGTGCAGTAAAATTAACACCCAAAGAGAATTTAAACATGTATCATGAAGGAAGGCTAGTAAAGTGTTCGGAAACGCCACCATTCGCTAGGAGACGAAAAATGTATCATGATATTGGGAAGATTACGTATCCTGCATCTCTACCACAAGATTCCTTTGAAATGTTGCAGCTTTTACGACTTGAGCTTATCGTAATGCAACGTCTTCAAGCAAGAAAAGCTATGCACATGGCCGACTTGATAGACAAGGGACGATACGAGCACTTCAACTATATCGTAATGAAATTACTTGGAAGGTCCTTACAGGTCAGAATATACACTTGAAACGAAATAAACGGCCTAAATAATGAACAAAAAGAAGTAAACACCGCTCAAATCTATAGTGAAGAAATAATCTTCTATTGTGCTTCTTGTGATACAAGTTTGGGAAGGATAACGTTTTACATGAGTATTCTCCATAATGTTCCGATAGTTCCAAAGCTGCACTTCATATCAAAAAAGAATCTATAAAAACTTGTAGTTGCCAAAAAAAGGTATTTTAAGTTGAAAAAGGTTGTCCTATTCAGGCAGTCATTCACCTTGTCGATTTCCAACTTAAGAGTCCATGATCAAAAGTGGAAATAAAAATTCTAGGGATGATAAACTTAGCTGTTTGTTCTTTCTTCTGCAATAATTTCGTCTTCAATCAATTCCTCATTAACGTCTATCACAACCGGCGATCCACAAGTCGATATAATGTCATCACAGACGACTGCTAGTGTAATTTCTTGATAAAGAATTTCTGCTGTCTCTATCAGCTGTAATGTACAGCGTATTACTGTACGTTCTGCAGCCTCTTCAAAAGAACCCCATCACATGTCACTACAAATCTACTTCCAATTCGAGTTTTCTCTAATGAAGAAGAAAGGTAACAGTAAGATAACTGAGGAGCCACGAGACTCCAAATTGTTTAGAATCCAGCATTGCCTTATGTAACTCACATCAGCACCGCGAAAAAACCTAAGGTTTCTAGTTGGGCTATGCAGCGGATTACCTAGAAGTTACTGTGATATTTGCAACATATCTTGCAGAATTAGCAAAAAGTAGCGTGTTATTTATCGCTTCAAGAAGAAGAGACAAACATACACGTAAACATGACGAAAGAAAACATAGGTTTTTTCAATGTGAAAACTCAAATTCTGATTTACAGGAAGCGAAAAAATCAGGTCCGGACCAACATTTGTCATTGGGGCCGGCCATAGGATGCGCTATTCAATGTCTAGAGGCGATTGAGGAGCTGCATTGGGCCGGATTCCTTCATAGGTCAGCTTTTACCAGATATGTAGACCAGTATACGCTCCATTATCCTCAAATCTCATAAGTTCGTGCTAGGATGGGTGTAGAAATAACTTGTAATTTTTTATCATAGATATTATAAACACATTATATGCTAAAAACTGATTATAAGCCCTCTTCATTTCACTCGAATCACAATGCAAGCGACTTGGACTGCGATACTATTTCTCAATTATCAATTTCATCACCGTAACCTTGACCACTGCGATAAAATAAAAATTCGTTGCCTCTGAAGCTCTTTTCGTGTCGATCAATCCTTCATGTCGTTGGCGCCAGGGTGTAGATTTTGATGATTCTTGTCATAAATGAAACTCACTAACTTATTGAACAATGTAGAAGTTAATAGAAAGTCAGTCTTGATTATAATGAATAATGTTGCGCTTAAGTCTAGTCATAGAACTTCAATGTTCACTCTTTTTCAAATTCGTCCAATTTTTTCAGCCACCTTACTTCAAAGCAAATCAGTCAGATTTTTCAGCATATATCAAAATTGGCTGAAAGATAGGAACTGAAGTTTCGAAAATTTTCGGTGACGACATGAAGCTCTTTGACTCCAGTGATGTCGAACTGTTGCCATTGACGCACAATTTCAAAAATACTTAGGCTACGCATTATATTTTTTTGCGCGAAAACAAATTCTAAATATGATCCGGCAATGTACTTCTTGGGCATTTCATGAGGTCTTTTATGAGCACTTAAATAGAGTAATACACGTGTTTGGGCTTTGTAGCCACGTCAGTTGCACGTCACTTGTGGTCAAAGCCAATCCCTTTTGGCGAAGAACCTCCTTACATAGAGGAATAGTCGACGAATATGGTACACTGCCGCGTGTAGAGTGAAAATTCGCCTCATACATGGCAGATATAACATATCGCTGCATGTTCACTGACATGATCACCAGACATTGCAGAAAAGAAAAGTCAATTGCTCAAGGCTGGTATTTTTGATTACCTTGATATTCACTGTATACAGTGTATTGCAATGTGTAAGTGCTTATGAAAACTCATAAAAGGGAATTGAGTGGTGGACAAAAACAGTTCTCTTAGTTATATAAGTAATATAATAACACTGCGAAAAAAGCAGTGAAAATACTATAATTTCGAAGTATTAGTACTCATAAAAGGATCAAAAAAACACATTCTCAGATTATATCGTTTTGAGCGAGATCTGAAATAGCAGTCGAATATGAAAGTTATCAAGAGTTGTTCCTGAGTCTCGGGAACATATAGTAACTCAGGGAAAGTTACGATTAGTCACAGTAATTCAGAGATGTGAAACCGGGAAACTTTGCAATCGGTCGCGCTGAAACAGGAGACATTCGAAAACTTTATATACTCGACTTTGGAATGTGCCGCAAATACGTGGATAAAAACGTAATATTTGACACATTTTCCAGCAAACAAAGTTTCTTCTAGAACTACCCGCTTGTTACGTGAAAATATGACTACTTCGACTTGAATATGGAAAAACAAAACCACGCAGTTAGTCAAATTTCTCTAATACTTTCAGAATGTGATGTTGCAACCTAGAAAAAAGGCTCCATTTCGAGGAACCCCTCGATATGCACCGATAACTTCACACATTGGCAAGGAACACTGTCGTAAAGACGACGTTGAGAGTTGGTATGCCAGTTTGGCTCCTTCATTCTTCAATAAAGTACGTACTGTATACCACTCACGGGTACATAGAAAGCTTTTTCGATACAACTGATGGTGAATGAGGTAGCTGCATGTATCGTTCGTTTATATTTTCTTTTTCATAGTCACCTCACTGTGTATCATCCGTATAATGCCTGCCCTCCCAAAACATCGATTTACACGAACGGCCTCAAGAAAAGTCTTCGTTCGTATTTGCCGTGCTCCATTTTCCTATCATACTTCCGCTTAGAATAAGGCTTACTTTTACTGCCGTCCCAAAAAAGTAACAAACACTGTTATATAATATGTCTCCACTTGTAGATGTATAGTATGGTTCTTTCAGTCATCTAAGCCTAAGAGTCGTTTGGCATTTTACGTGCTCAGGCCCATCCAATGCTACCTTTAAACAAAAAACTGCAAAAGCTGGAATCTATTGCGTTCTGCTCGCTATCACCTTCACGGAGCAGTTAGCGTTGATCGTCTATTCGATTCCACTAATTGACAACTTATCATTGGCCTTTGGGTTATCGACAATTGACAATATCAAGTAATTTGCAATCGTAAGTTTGTGAGTTGAACACCGTTCAGTACTGAAATTATAGAAGTATCTGACGAATTCGAAATGAAATCAATCCTCGTCTCTAGTTACGATCGCGTTCGGATATACTTGACGATTTGATTGTATCATAGGAGATTCGCATTCAGCGGACCTACTGTGATCACTCAGAGAGAGTCCAACATGATTTCAGTTAACACTGATCAGAACGGCCAAAATATCATATGGTGCGCGCTTTTGTCAATCGTAACCGTCCATTCAGATCGAGGCATGCAGTCTTGTCCTTGCATATGCGATTGAACCATTCCAGAATACTCAGCGAAAGTTCATAACTTATACCTGTTGATGCCTTCAAAATTGATTTGACATGTGCGTAGAAAGTAAAACAAAATACTAGTACATGACAAACTGAAATATTATTTACAATGTGAATCAAAGTTTAAGAGAATCCATATTTATTATGTGAGGATCTCATCACATAGTATACGCTCTGCTTCTGCTGGTACAAACGTTACACATGAGAAGCCGAAATACTTAGCCTTCTTTCCTTCTAGGTTCTACATGTTGATCGACTTCACAAACGCTCAACTTCCATGGAAGGGAGTCACAAAGATCAAAGAAGTCAGAGACTAGTAAAGTAACATTATACACCAAGATCCAATAGGTCACTCTCATCATTAAGGTCGGGCAAACAAAAATTGATTCGCGTCGAGAGCCTCTACTCAGTGAGATGATGAAGCTGTGTCCCAGAGAGGAATATAAGCAAGTGCTCGAGTGAGTGGCTGTCACGCCTTGTGAAATCGGGTTTGTAACTCAAAGACGAATATCATATGATTTCAGTCATATCGACCGTCTTAAATTCTTTGACGAGCCTAACTACGAAATGATTTATGTTACTTTGCGAAAGGCTATGGCCAGAAACTCGGTTGAAGAATTTCCATACGATTGGGAAACGAACACATAACATTTTGATGTTAATGGATAAAATCTTGGTCAAAACTAAATATATTACTTAGAAGAAATAAATCTTGACCCAAATATGTTTGCCGATGATACTTCTAATTGCCATAAAACAACTGTCACACATGACAAAAAATTTTCTCTTGAACTGAGAAGTTCATAAATTAATAAATACAATCCATAATAACAACTGAGTGTAGTCATTCGGATTGTGGAATAGGGTCCATTTGCAGTGGTCTCGCATCTGTGTGCTGCTGCTTTGGTAAATCACGACATATAAGGGATATCCTTCGAGATTTTTCAACTCGCTTTCCATCAAATACTGATTCCTCATTTGACAGTATTTCATGAGTGAAATCACATCGACTCTCTTCCCTATAAATGTAGTAAGTTATATAGCACTTCAAAGGAATTCGGAGAAAGCGTAAAAGGGAATCCTTACCCCATACGGTAGAGCGACCTTCTAGGAAGAAAATAAATCAACTATCAAGCTGTCCTTCGAATCTTTATGCCGTAGACGCATAACAGCATCGGATAGAAGTGAGATTCCTGTGATAACGTCACCACAATACTGAAAGCACTGTTTCTCAAATGGTGCGGTTGTTAAGCAAAACTTGCCTATGCATTTGTGTATTTAGATTTATTAACCCTAAAAAATGTGCAGAGAACACAATCTACCTCCTCCCTTACCTTTGGAATTTTGGGGAGAAAGAAAGCTATGGGAGGGAACACTTGACATTCTAGAGAGTAAAACTATTCCGTACGATTGTGCTGAGTAGTAAGTAAACGCCTTCCACACAAGAGCTCGTACTTCGAAAGCCATCGTATCATTCATCGACGATACAGCTTTTATACGGGTCAATCACTATTCCAGGGAGTAAAGGTATACGAGAAGACGATATAGTGGTGCCAAAGATTTTTATCGCCTTATTACAGTCAGGTAAGCAATCGCTGAACAGAGACCACGAGCAGAGTATATTGATGCACAATTCAACTCAACCTCATTTTTGAAGACAACATTGCCTTTCTTTCAAACTTCATTACAAAATCAGAGAAAAAACGTCTATCTGCCGCATTGCAGCAAAGTAAGAAATGGTCTACGAATCAAAAAATAGAACAGATATCATGAAGCCCTCATTTAAAAAACACAATATCCTAGACGGAACAGCAACTGAACAGACGAAATTGTTCGTACACATCAGAATTTTGAATAGATAGAAATAAATGATCAGGAAAAAACAAGGCAGAGAATGAGCGTTACTATGGGTTTCGCTAGGTCTCTGAAAAAGCCCGCTAATCAGCCTAGTTAATCTTGACTTAAATGATGCCGCAACGGACCTCTCATCTCTTTGCCACCAGCAAAGACATGAAATGATCTTCAACTACATCGAAATAATTGTGCACATTCTACGGATAACTTCAACGAGGATTCCTGAAAATGAACTAACACAAAGAGCAAGAAATAAGCTTTCGTTGCTACTACCTTGAAGACGAAGAAGAATTTGTCTGGAGGAGTGAACAGTGGATCACATGACCACATAATGAGAAGAGCATGAAACAAATAAGTAAGCAGAACATTAAAGTGGAGACCGAGAGGATCAAAACATCTTCGAGGAAGACCACCGAGAAAACCATCACCCATGGAAGTTCTCAAACTTTTCCAGTGTGGACTCAAGTTCTGCTTGAAGATTGTCGTTTTCTTTATGAATGTTGTTAAATGTTGTTCTAGTCGATTCTCCCTCGAATTTCTAGGCTAGGCTGGCTAGAATGCAGAGAGTGAGCAAATCCGATGAGTTAATTCAATTTCCCGATCCCAAAAGGATGAAATGCGTGAGGAGACCGGAGCGAAGTGAAAACGGCACCATGTTGGTGATAAACAGCATTACTGATTACTGTATTACCGATCTCCTATTTCTGTGTTATAGTCAACGTAATCCTCTAATCCACGTCTCTCTCTTGCTGCGCATAGCATCATTCACGCTAATGGAAATATTTTGAATGTAGCAAAATTCAACATACCCTTACGCTATCGATGTGAGGTTTGATTACACCATCTTTGTGGAGATCTAAAATATGAACATGAGGGAGGTGCCTGAGCATCTGACGCGAATGACGAATCACTGCAATGAAATTAAACCTCGGTAATGGAGAGAAAGCTTATAATCAGCCCAATCAAAAGTGTTCAGAAAAAACCCATGCAACTATTATGTTCATAGGTTGGACAAACTACGTAGATTTTGAGGACTTTTTTACACTTTAACCCTCCTATTTATAATATAGTTGCCTTTGATAAACACTTCTTTGACTAGAAAACAACGAACCGGGTACAAAGTTAGGGCGCGAAATCACGTATTAAAAGCAAGAAAATCAAAAAACAAACAAAAGTTATCTCGTCGAGAGCACTCGATTTTGATGGTGTCATACTATGACCTTGGAAGAGGCGCAGATATGGCACCGTTGCATGGGCCAAGAACGGCGCGTAAGTTAACCCCTGAGGACCACCAATGATAGGAAGGCGGCGTCGCGCTGTCGCTTGCGTGGCAGTTCATGGAGGCGGCATTTACCTTTTTGTACATGGATATCTGGCTGTTTGACTGCGTTGCCATGAGAAACGATGCCGCCATTACAATGCTGAGAGAGATTTGACGTCGCGACTCGATATGAAACATACCGTGTAGTCCTCATAGTATCAATATATATTCGCGGTAGCAACTAATTTCTTCTAAATGGCGAAAGTTGGGATGTCTCAGAGGTGCGAAATTGGAATGCGTATGGAAATCAGTTTTTATTCAATAACACTGAAGATTTCTCGCCTGATGGAATTTTTTTTATAACTGAGTTTTAACCATTAGATGGAAAAAAATCTTTCTGATTGAGAAAATATGTTTGCTCTTTAGAAAGAACTTTTGAGAGCTCTGCAATTCGCACAAGAAGAGTGGGTTCAAAAGGTTTGAGTGGGAAAACACTATTCTTTAGATCGTTACAAATCTTGAAGAAGTCCTTTCCGAATTCCAAGTTCACTATTTTAATTGGAAAGATCTTCTCTATCAAACGTTTGAAGGTTCATTATATCAAAACTGTTATTCAGTGAGAAATCTTTGAATCATAAGAAGATACCTTCTTTTGACTAGCACGGACGCCAAAAATAAGCTACTTGAAAACCAAACATGCCATAAATCACTTGATTTGAGCTATCGCTAAACTATAGAAACGTTTTGCAAAAGTTAGAAAGTACTTTTTTTACCGAAGGCCTCAAGTGGCGCCGCCATGATAGAACAGTGCCCAAAATTCAGTAATGCGTGAAACTATAATCTTTGTCTGTTATGAAGCATATGTAACAAGATCTTTCAATCGACTTCTTTGAGACCTCGCCTGAAAATTCAGTATTTAGTCTGATACAATGTCTTAAGCCTTTCAGTGGTCTGGTATGACATCTTTAGGAGCAGATATATGTTTTCGGCTTTCTCGTAAGTCTCACTAGTACCACATGTCATTCGGCTGCCCATCCCCACTAATATTGGAAATCGTCGCCGAAGAAGAATAAGACTCCACGTCAGGTGAAATGACCACTTGATGTTGCGTTCTTTCGTAGCGATTGATTGCCAATTTGCATTGCTTACGGCTGTTATGGAGCATACGTTGTGAGGAAGCCGAAACGTACGTCTACTCTAGAAATGCCATACCAGACCTCTGAAGGGCTAACAACGTTCTTTCAGACTATATATTTTTGATCGTCATTCCATTATTCGGCTCACAAAATAGGAAACGAGTTAGAAAGGGTTCAAGATGGTTTTGGAGGGGCAAAATGAAAGGGCCGCGCGTAACGAAATTATGCATGCACGATGTGAAAGATATAGAGACCGTGGACATAGTGCCCGTACTGTTGCGAAATCTGTTGAAAGTGTTGAAATCCCTCATCTGGTCATAGGAAAATGTTTTGCTCAAAGAAGGAAAAAATGAAAAAGAATCTGTTAGAAAGGAAAAATGGGAAAAACTTCACACTAGTTCTATGAAGTGCATTTGAATATAGAGAAAATCTACCGTAGTTCACTATAATGACCTGGAATAACCGTAGTATCACGAAATGCCAAAAGACCTTCCTTCGATCTCAGACATGGAAGTGTTTCAGGGGAAAGTATAGCAATGAAATTAACCGTTAGCTGTGATAGCTTTGCTAAAGCCGCTGTGTTACAAAGCTCGATGAATTGTTCTTCACCTTCATATGACTATTTTTGGGCAGAATATAGAGAAAGAGTACAAGTTCAATAAGCACGTCCCCAAAACCATAACGAGATGTGACTCATTCACTTCACTTCTTCAAAGCTCAAGCTCCTGGTCTCAATTTCTGGAAAGTAAAGCGACAAGATGCAGCGAAGTTGGTAAGGAACAGCTGAAATCCGGGCCGCTTAGGAAATCCAAGACTCTTCCTCTCTTCGTTTATGCCTCAAAAAATTAGGGGTCACATAAACAGTCCTCAAATGCGATCTGTATTTACAAACGCGTTATAAACAAAATGAAACCAAAAATATTCCGTATTACAAAAGTGGATAGGAAATGCCGTGTTCTAGGTATGTCGGGCAATTGTGTACACGAAGTTGTAGTAAATTAGATGTGTCAGACATCTGATATTTTCGGACGATAAAGGCTAGGTATCACCAATAGACATCCAACAGGATTACAAATTGTGCAGATGACACGTCATAATTAAGACTATATTGAAGTATTCTATATAGATGCATACGTATCTTCGCATTCCAAATATTTTCTTGTTCTTCTTAGTACTTGTTAAAAACTAAAACGTTCCTGAGCATGACACTTTATTGCTATGAAGTAGGCGCTGTAGTGTTCGCATATATTAAGAGCTTTGAAATAGAGAATATTTTATGTACCGAAAAGCAAGCAGTACTGAAAATCTACTCATCGTGGTCCTGAAAAGTGGGAGAATACTGCTAACGGCAAATTGTACCACAAACTCATAACTTCTCTCATTCTTCCACGAAATTACTGGTATTTCATGATTGTGCATAATTTTAATATATATAAGGATGTGATTATACTCAACTACCAGTCAAGGCATGTCATTAACTAGGCAGGTCATAAATTCTTCCAGCTTGAACATTCAAAAATAGAAATTATGTACCGCATGCGCTGGATAACTGCTTCATTCGCCGATGACCATTTGCGGTGCTCTCGTTCGCGATACAAGTGTATAGCCTATAAAATCTAATCACCATTACGATTTAGGAGTTGTTAGGAATAGAAATACTCATTACATCATCCCAGTGAGCCTTCTCATATCGTAATCGCTTCATATGCGGTTCCACTTCTTTCAAGAGCTCCAACTCTTCAGCTTCAGTAATAAACGATGGGACGACTCGACAGCTGGCGGTAACAGCCATTCTCAACTCGTTCGGCCACGATGATAAGTTATGAAAATGCAACAAGGAAAACAGGCGAGTGCCGATCCGCATGACTGAACTGTAAGGAATTCCACTTTACAAATATAGAAAACTTTCCCACAGTATGTTTACGATGAGATAAATACTGAGGTGAAGCATCAAAGAAAATGACTGCTGGAATAAGAAAACCATGCGATGAGAGAAAGAATGATTTCCACATAGTTTCTTATGAAACATTCAAGATATGTTGCTTGTTTTGCAAGTACACACTGCAATATTCATCCTGCAAAACCAGATAAAAGTTAACTTCTTGGAAGCAAAGAAAAAACAAAAGTTGCAATTGCATCGATTCTTGAGTCGATTTTTTTCAGATTATCTGTCTTCATTACTTCGGGTGTGGGTCCCCCTCCCCCCCTCCCCCCAACACTTTTATCCTTATCCTATCCGCCTCCTATTCAACTGTCCTTCCAACATTCTCTCTTGTTTTAAGCGCAAGCTAGGCCGACTTAAGCTTGTTACTCTCCTTACGAATGTCGTTGAGGCAGATCGAGTCGATTCTCTACCAAGCCCTGAGACAGCTGGGCTAAGGCGTCGCTGCATGGATTTGAAAAAGTGGATTAAGCTCAGGGAATTTCGAAAATGTTGCTTTACTCATGAATGTCGTTAAAGCAGATCGAGTCGATTCTCTACCAAGCCCTGGGACAGCTGTGTAGTTTTGAAGAAGTGAATTGAGCCCAGACAATGCTAGTCCTAATCTTCAGACCCCTGAGGTATAAGTGGTTTGATCAGCAGTCATTTTTATGAGAAATTCAACGATGCCGAAAGACCGATTACTGTATTCGAGTCACCCATCGAGAGATGTTAGAATCCAGACGACTAACCAGCGTATGATCTTACAAGTCTGCACGTTAAAATATGAAGCCTGGTATTAATTTCGAATTATTCAATACTCCATTAACATAACCTCTTCTACCGATTCAGGAATAGTTTCCAGCCGATCACAGGAGAGTTCCTGTAAGCCACCGGTGAGTCGCGATTTCTTGCTCAAATCAAATGAATTATGAGCAGGTGATTTCACGAACATACATCTTCATGTCTCAAACGAATAAAGAGAAAGCATTTGGCGTTGTCACTTGGATATGTTGAGCAATCGAGTTCAGGTAACGATAGACGTGACTGAATACAATACCGGCCTTCAACAATGATTTGCGTTGGCTCACCGATGCCAAAACGCAGTGTTGTTTTTCTCTTAGGCAAAAAAATAAGGCATCTATATGCTCACTCAGGAGGGATGAAAAACCTGAAGAGACGGATCGCACCTACAAGCATGGCATGACAGGGCACCTCTAACCACTTCGCTACATGCGCTCCATTAGAGGCGCAATGCCCACTCACTTCAGATATTT
>JAHQIW010006341.1:0-37313 GCA_019055375.1 Parelaphostrongylus tenuis
ATTTCCAACGTTCAGATGAGCAGATTCGCAAGATTTTGAAAGTGCTGGCAGAATTGCATCCAAGCAGACGGAGAATACTTCAATTAACGTTATTTGGTACTTTAGATTAATTGGAAAAATAAATTCCTGGATCTGTGGACCAAGTTTGGAAACTCAGTTGGAGACCTAATATTTGCAATGATGATGTTCTTCCGTCGCATAGTTTCTCATATACTTTCCAGGCACACTTAGTCAACGTTTGTTTGGACCAAGAATGGAATCATTGCTCGTTGCCTTTTCTCGTTTCATTATAACTCACAGGAAATCATACTGCTTCAGAGCTGCTGTACCTCAGGCAAGTCGATAAAATGAACTTTCCCATTTCTTCAACTACTGCATAAAAACTAACTTTGACAGAATGGTAATGAAATTGGGTTTTTTGAGGGCAAATGGCATTCATTTTATGATGATCAGGCCGTTGGAATTCTTTAGATGGAAGTGCTCCTTTGCTTTAGTTACTTCTCTGTTTATTACATGGTACTTTTTCAAATCTTAAGATGTCACAAGTCAAATTATGCAGAAGGCTGGGGATTAAATTCTATAGGTTCTGAAATTTGCAACACAAAACCGAAAATCGCAGACATCACTGTACACTGCGGATTCGTTCTTTTGCAGCTGGACAAAATTTCAATAGTGCATTTGTTTTATCTCTCGATATATGAGCTTCGATACAACAAAGTATAAGATAGTGTTCTATAGATTTAAGAAAATCAGTCACCACGGTAATCAAACCAGATAACTTATCGTGGAAGAAATGACAGCTTCCATTTTATTGGAAGTTTTATCAATTTACGTTGGGCCAAATGCTTGAATGAAGCTACCGCCACTTTAATACCTCACCTTTTCAAATTTTCTGGCTATCATTATACGAGCGCCTTAGATCGAATTCCTCCAAGATTCCAAAGAAATTTGCGCTATCAGTAATCCATGACATTTATGAGAAAGACGATCCTCGAGCAGCAGTCGAAACGCGAAATGTTTGAAGACTTTTGTAGAAAAATTAACGTTAAAAAGTGAATCGAATGCGAGGAGTGCTGGTGCGCGCAAAATGGAACGAATCTGATGAAACAAGTCCTCACGAATCTGTTAATGTAGGATTCAACCAAATATGATTGCTCTACTAACATTCTTAATGAATAAGGTGTCGAAACTGTCGGGAACTAACATCTACGAGATTAGTCTGTCGGCATCAGACTTGGACAAGCAGACAGGTGTTGGATAAGTGTGAATCCCAAATCGTTTCCATTTAATTGATTTTATGACACTCCTAAGGCGATGCAATTATATGTCCACAAATTCTGAATGATATGCAACATTCGGAGCCTTAAACAAGAATTGAATTCGCGTTTAATCTATACCGATAGCTCTGTCACTATTACACCACAGAAGCCATTTCCCTGCTAGCACTCTTCCTGCCCCGGCATGGGAAATACGCCTCATCAGCTTCCACTCAAGGTTCACTATTATCACAAGGCATTCTTGGTCACATGATGAAAGGCAATTTCTGCTAACAAATTCCATTCTGTCGTCGGCCGTTCGATGGTCGTATCATCCTCAACTCACATTGTCGAATGTACAGCTGTACACTTGAGTTTTTCTTTCTATCATGCATTTCCGCTGTTTCAGATTTATTTGAATTTTACCGTTTGATTTTTGGTATTGTAACACCATTTCTAGATTTCTAAATAAGAATGAATTCAAGAATTTTTATTCAAGACTATATTCTTGGTCGAAAACAACTTATGGTTGAGTTGTGATAGAAGCCGGGGACATTCTGAGGTGCTCACATGTCTCACGTGCGTTGGGAAATGGTGCTCTATGCGGCTCCGTCCACTGTTGTACATAACAATCCATCACTTGACCAGCATAGCTACAATATACCAAATAATGTGGAGTGCTGTGCAAAAACATTTGCGTCAGCCAGGATTCTAATCCAGATCTCACTCTTTCCACATGCGCATGCTAAGCGTCGGTGGTGCAACGGTTGCATACGCTCCCGGAAAGAGTAAGATCTGGGGTCGAATCTCGGCTGATGCAAATGTTGTTGCACAGCACTTCACATTATTGGGTACATTACAAGATCATACCACCGCAAGAAACGGTCAAAGAAACAAATTCCGATAGCTACAATATTCTTCACCTCCATCAGATACGATTTTTTCATTTTTCCCACTAAGACCCTAAAAATGTCGTAATACAATCTAAAACTGAACATTGAACAACTATGATCTTGCCAAGGAAGACTTGACATGATTTTGCCCCTAATCTTTTACAGTATTTGTCCCTTCAATTCTCACAGTGCTAGAGTTCGAAAAAAGATCTTTCTAACATTGTCTCACTCGCGAAACACCTTTTGTTTATGTTCATGCAGTACTGCCGAATAAAAATTGTAATGACTATCCTTTGACTGGTTATTGCTTTTCATGCGCACGTTGTTCATTGTAATATAGGCAAACAATATCAAAGCCGAATGAGGACGAGTTGTCTAGGAGTCTCCACTTATTTCTCATCATACACTTTCTTGCCTACCTCATCTATGAATGCGGATTCTAGAAACTTCTTTGCGCTAAAGTAGTGCGAAGCTTCACAGGATGAGTCACTTGGTAATTGATAGCGGTACCACGAAGAGTGCTTCCATTTCTATGAGGAATGTGTTGCACGCTTCACATCGTGACGAAGACACTGCAAGTGTCTGAGAATCTACTTATTAAGGAATGTCCACATCACTCTTCATCACTGGATATAATCATAACTTCATAAAACCGCTAAGGCGATCAAATAAAAGGAATTTCGTTTGATCATCAGACCCCAATATTTGTTAGTATTAATGGGTTCAATGTCGACAACGGCTACCAACGCCAGACCGTTGACCGCTGGCTGCTGACAGATAGACGAGTTGTAACGTATAAAGAGTGGTGTCAAAACGGGCGTCGGTAGTGCAACGGTTCAGCACGCGCCCCGGATAGGGTGAAATGTGAGTTCGAAGCCAATCTGACGTTAATGTTTTTACACACCACTCTACATGACCGGGTAAGAAGTATACTTTTCCTTAGTCAAACTTGTGCGACGTTGGTATCTCTGTTTCCTCAAAATTTGATGGCTTACCTTTCGGCGCACTCGTCTTCTTCAGAGCCTAGACGTATCGTAGCATATCTGATTACTTGGTTAATATTTCCTTTGCATCAAGACTCCAATAGGACAGAACTCAACACTTTAGTAATTTTGGAGAGCTCCATCTTTTTGTACTTATATGGGAGGGAGTTTATTACAAAGAAGTTTCATTCGGCTGATGGTTTCGTGCTTTCTTCTTTAAAGCAATACTGACCATGGCGAGGCTCAACAACAGTTCATTAGTCATCAGCATTGTAAGCCTTTGAATTCCCATCATGTCAAATCTTTCGAAGCGGATTACAGCTCGGAAGACGTTTTTTTCTTACGCAGGGATAGCTGCTGATTTGTTGACTTCCAGTTTGATCTGCTTTGTTGATTTAGGTCCTTTTTCTAGCAGCCGAATATGCCTCAATTTGCACTTTGCAATTCTATATTTTTCAAGGACTTTCCTCTAGAAGATTCGAGTCGGTGCAACTTTGAAGGCTCGTATCGCGAGGATCATTAAATGTGACTATCGGTTGGATTATTGGACGTGAAAGACGAAGACGTCGAAACGTTAGGCGTCATAGCTTTTTACAGAATCTTCTCCGTAGATTAGTAATCTGAGAAAATACTGACTAATGATTCTTGTTGTGGTGAAAAGACAGTCAATGTTAACTCTTTCCATAACCCCTTGATTACTATTAATATGGACTGGAATTCATGCCATATGATTTTACTGTGTAAGATTGTTACGTATTCTTGTCATTTCGAGGTGCTTGTAAAGATACCTAAATTTAATTTAAACAAAGCAGAATACTGAATTTTTAAAATATATGCGGATATCGACGGCAATCTAATGCTTGTGCCAAAGCCTTACAAAATCTTTGCCACAAGTCTGATAATAAAAATTGCGCTTTTTCAATACTGTTACAATACCGCTACGGCCGAGCATCAACTGTTAGAGAAAGTAAGTAGGTAAAACACAAATTTGTGCTACACCTACGCATCAGTTTTTATCACTTGTATCGCCTTTGCCCGTTGATCGTCGAGTGACTCAAGCGCGTACCTGCATCACTTCCACTTTTCTCTATCGCGTGCAAAAGTAACCCAGTGGGTACTCCTCGCTTTAAGGAATCGCTGAGCATCATACCTTTCTTTCATACTTTTTGTGAGAAAATCAGACCAACGAGTCGGTGGTCATCCTCCAGAGCGCTTGATGTCCCGAAGAATTCAGTTGGTAACGGCTCTCGTCCATCGGTTATCGTTGATGTGTCCGGCTCACCTTGTTTTCGATATCCTAAAGTGTACAACGGCGCCTCTGATTTTCGATCGCTGACGTAGGTCGGAACTTCGGATCCTTTCTCTCATATGCGAGATACGGGATACTCCTAGCATCGACCTTTCGACTGCGCGTTCAATAACGCCAAGTGACCTTCCATTCTGCCTAAGTAGCGACCGCGTTTCTGCTGCATACGTTAGGGTAGGAATATTTGTTGAGTCAAAAAGGTGGACACGGAGTCAGATGTTCTTTGTCCTCTCACTACATCTTCGATACTCTTAAACGTTCCGCAAGCCGCTCGTTTCCTCCTCCTCAACTCTGAAGCTAAGTCGTTCATCATTTTGATTTCACGACCCAGACATACGTAACTGAAGCATTGGGAGACTGTCGTTCCGTTGAGCGTGAATGGGGCATTTAAAACACGTCCGTTCCTCATGAACATTGTTTTCGTTAGATTTAGTTGAAGACCAATCTTTCCACAGGCGTTATCAAACTCGGTCAACATTCGTTCCGCTTGGCTAATGCTTGGTGTTATGAGGCCGATATCATCAGCAAATCGAAGATGGTTTGATTGTCGACCGTCTATTTTCACTACCACATCGTCCCATTATAATGTTCGCATGACGTTTTGTAGGGTGGCTATGAATAGTTTTGGTGGAAATTTATCGCCTTGTCGAAACCCTCTTCTTACGTCAATGGCGATATAGATGTAGAATGGAGATATTCTGGTCGTGAAATTTTTATAAAGCTCATGAAGGATTATTATGTACCGAGTAGGGACGATCTGGTTATCCAAAGCCTCTATAACCGCTTCTGTTTCCACTGAATCAAAACCTTCCATCAGATTGAGGAAAGTGAGGCAGAGTGGTTGTTTGTATTATTATGAGACTTCAATGAGTCTTGTAATCGTGTGGATGTGATCTATGGTACTAAATCCTTTTCGAAACCCTGCTTGTTCGCATAGCCGTCCTTCGTCCAGTGTTCTCTCAATCCTGTTTAGGATGACTCGAGTAAAGAGTTTACAGACAACGGGCAGCAAGCAGATTGGGCAATCATTGCCTATGTCGTGAAGGCCTCTCTTTTTGAACAACATTTAAGTCTTGCTGGTTTTCCACTGAATGGTGAGCTTGCATTTGACAGGTAGAGAGTGAAGAGCCGAGCCAAAGGTGTTGATGAGAACTGGCAGCAGGTTCTTCAGGTTTTTCAGTATAATCCTGTCTGGGCCGGGTGCTCTTCTGTTCTTCACCAACGATATGGCATGCCGGATTTTGGAAGAGACGACCGGTGGAACGATGGGCATCCTCTTTCAAGTTATAGACGGCAAAAGAACATGGCTATCGAGAGATCCGAGTAGTGCTGGTGGATTGTTTTCTCCATAGCCCTCCTGGAAGCTGTAAGCGTCCCGTCAGGGTATCGGAGTGCAATCACTTTCGCCTCATAATTGGCGATGTCTCGCTGGGCATTGCGAATGCTCTTCCCACCTTCTGCAGCTTCTGCCCACTGCTGCCCGTCTCTCTTTGAGGTCTTATCTTATCGCTTCTGTTCAGAGTTTCGCAAGCTTGGACGTAAGGTTTTGGTTGCCTGTAGCTCGCGCGATTCCACGTTGACGTATCAGTTCGAGTGTCTGCGGACACAACCGTCTCTTCGTGACATTAGGACTCTCGGTTTTCATAGCGCTAAAATGAAGATATTCAACGAGCCAATCGTAATCCTTGTCGATGCTGTCGACAAGGGATCTTCCCAGGAGCCGACTAATGATTTGAATACATCCCAATTTATGATATTTTGGAACTTCGTTGCTTGAATTCAACGGCTTTCTTTCCTTTCCGCGAAAAACGGAACGTTGCGCGAAGGAGGCGATGGTCTGAACACGTGTAAAGCTTAGGAACAACAGCGACATCGGTTAAGCAGAACCTTCGATTTACTATGTGGTCTACTCCGTTATGGTACTCTCTACCATGGATGGTTTGGGTCGTCATGATAAACTCAGATAGCCTCTTGTCCTGTTCATTCCATTCTAGCTCGTGGATCGCAATGTGACGTTCTTCAGACGTTCTTCTAGGTCCAATTTTTGCATTGAAATCTCCGACAATGTTCTTGAAGAATGTAAGATCTTCTCTGAAGAATTTTTTGTGGTCCATATAGAACGCTTCGACTTCGTCTTCGTCGTAGCTTGATGTTGGTGGGTAAGCAACGAAGATAGTCAAGTTGGCATAGAGCCACACCGTTTCATCCGTAATCGTCCGACACGCGTTGTTAGTTGTTCAAACGAATAGAATTAGTTTTCATATTTCTTAAAATAATATGATCTGGCTAAATCCAACATTAGTGTGGAACGTACTGGTTATTGTAGAACAATTTTTCTAGTGACAGAAGAAAGGACAAACTAGAGTATGCGACAACTACAAATATCGTATGTTTCGTCGTTCTCATCTAGTCTTCCAGTCGTTTGAAGACACAAAGAAAGCAGCTCCGTCACCCTATCGCAGACATTGTCTGGGTCGGGCATGTATATCACGTAAAGCGCATTTAATAATAAGCTATTTTACATTCATTGTCATGTTATCAATCACACAGTTCAGAAACATCTGCTAATCGGTGGCTGCATGTAAATAAAATTAGAGAATTTGGTTAGCGTAATTGTGAAGCAGAAAACAGACCGCAGAGCATAACTGTTGACTGGTCTCTGAGGTATGCTACACCTTTCTTTTTGTGGCAAGATTTAAACTAAGTTATGGAGAAGTATTCGTTTCAACAGCTTAGATTCTCACATCCTCAGCCAGCTTTGCAACCGTGAGCAATTTGTGCACTCTCGTACAAAAATGTCGCCGTTCTTAGAGGTTGCAGTGACAACACTCGAATATGGCTGCCCTGAACTATGTTGCCGACCAGGTGTACCGTCACTATAAGAGTTTTTAGGAGCGTTTATACATACATGTAAATGATCAGTGGAGGACAAACATATTGCCGTTTAACATTCTAAGAAAGTTAATCATAGGCATCTGTGTGGACATATGTTAGGGAACAAGAGAACCATAGGAATGTATGCAGTAGAGCAAAAGGTTCAAAGGAGAACTAAGCTATGCTTGAATGTCATGGTTTGGTGTCATATGTGATGTTCTAAATTCTCTGACAAGTTTAGTGCCAATGTTCTGACCCCGAAGTCATGCAGGTGTTTGGAAGCTCTAGCACGTAATCGAACCAGGGACCACGTGTGTATCTCACAACACTTCCAACGATCGCATTGCACGCATCTGCCACACACTGAATATTTTGTGAAAAAATTTTCATTAGTGTTCCTAGCTAAGTCTATCTACTTTAGAGTGTAGAATACGATAACACGAAACATTTAGTTGGTGTTATGAGGTGGTACTTCAATGAACAGGCATTTACAGTTATACTTCTTTTATAGATAATTAGTCGTCGTCACCAAAACCACTTATAGTATATAGGAAGGGCATGGACTGCTCATCATACGGTGTAATTTTGAGCAGTGTATTTTCTGAAGCCGTTCTCATTCTCTGTCCTTTCAAGTGTTTTTTTTTTTGCTAAAATTGTTTCATCAGTAGTTCCTAGATAAGAGACCGCTTCTATTGCTCGCAAATTTTACTCTTCTGGAGTTGAAACGTTTTGGAATGTACCAGTTTTCTTACATGTATAGATTAAACTCAATATTTTCTACAGAACGCGCTGTTCACGTGTGATCAGGATTTTCCATCTGGATGTTACTCTTCTCATGAACAGCCAACGATGCTTGTAAAAGCTTCTGTGTAATCAGCAGTCTTAACACTCAGTTTCACAAGAAACAGCTTTGGCTAAGAAATTTTATCGAGGGACATTGACGAACCAATAATACATGCCTTATGAAGCCTTAATGGAGTTTCTCCGAGGTAGTCAAAACAAGTACTACAGGAAATAAAAAGTGCTCGTGTAAGAAGAATAATTGATAGTTCTGCTGAGTCATTAACGTCAATTGGATGCTCATATCTACGTAGCGTAGAGAAGTATTGGTCTTAAAATTTTTTCCGATTCTTCTCTGAATTCTCTCGTGCGAACTCATAGATGGTCGAGTTCATCATCGGCTTAGGCGGCTCAGCTATTTGAATTGTTATCATGCAAGTGATTGTAAAGTGAAAGATAGATATACGAGGTAACAATGTAGTAAAAAATGTAGGCCTGCACAAGAAATAGTATAATCTCGTAACATGAAGTAAGTGTAATATACATGTTTGAGGCAATAGAACAAAGTTTGATTACCTGAATAAAAATTCATACTATGAGCATAATATTAGAACAGGCAATTCCTGTGAGTCTGTAAAAGTAGTAACCCCTCAAGTTTTTGCAGTTATCGAAAATATATGAATAGTTACTGACAAACCAACATTACAAATTAGAAAAAGCAATGAAAAGAGAAAGAAAAGTAGCCAATGCATTTATCATATTCGGCAACATTGAAGCTGTATGGTGGAGCATAGTTACACACCATAACTACTAGATCGCATCAAACAAACGCTAATGAGTAAATCTCTTCGATAGGTTTGACAAGTGCCCAACTTTTCATGTTTTTAATCTCATGAATATCATCAGGAAAAATGTAAGAAATTAATGCGCTGAAAGATACGAGCTTAAGTAGCAGAAAAGTTCACTATTTTGTCCAGTCAGCCTAGTATCATAGTTGCAGCCATATGAGCAATAATTGCAGTATTTTTCCTACCACTGATATTCTCTACATACGGTAGAATTTTAGATTTGTACAAAAGTAATGCTGCGAACGATGTGTTTGAGACTATGATAACTAGGTTCAAGCACATCTTTATCAAAAAAATTGGAGGCATCAATACGTTACCAACGCGGCATAGGCTACTTCATTTCTGTAGCACAAACTCTTAGAAATCTTCTTCTACGCTTTGTTGATTGCGGAAACGTTTTTCCTGTGAGAAGATGTCGAGATACTTAAAGAAGTGGTGGTCGGTGAACAAAACTACGGCGAATATGCAAGACAAAGTAAAACTTCGCAGTTCATCAACCACCACTTCCTCAAGCATCTCGATAATATTCTACAAGAAAAAATTTCTTTCACAACCAAGAGGTTGCGAAAAGTTCTTTTCAAGATTTCCTCAAATTCTGAGGTACCAATTTTCATTCTAAAGTGATAACCAAACTTTTTTCTCTTGAAAAAAGTGTGCTGATTGTAGACGATCTTGTTTTGATTAACAATAATGTGTTTAAGCCTAACTATAATGGTTTGAAATTTACAGTCTAGAATCGCAGTTACTTATGCACAAACCTGTACCACGAGATCTCGTGTAGTACCTGCCACTTTATATTCCACCACTGACATTTTGAATGCGGTAAAGTAGCACGATAATTCGATTACTAGCAGTGGTCATTCTCCTGCGGTCAGTGACATTTGAAAAGCACGGAATGTTAAATATAAGGTTGCATGTTGTGACACTTCCAAAATCCATTCCTTAGAAAGGACGTCCTGAAGACACGAAAACGCCCTTGCAAAGTTACGTCACGAAACCAACGAAATCATATGCACGGCTAGCAATGTATCATTTGAAATGTGTGTTGAGGTTTGTATGAGTAGTAAAAGCGGACTATCTAAGTGTTTACGTGTCCAAGTATGATACGACATACTTTTCGAAGCTTGCAACATGAACGGTTGTAGACTAGTTTTTGAAGTTCTCTCAGATTTCCACGAAATGTAGTTTGGTGCAGAATAAACTTTTTGTTCACTTGCAACGGTTATTGGTTAAAAACTATGTGAATATCTCAAAATAGAGTCATATCACCAATTCTCCTTTTGATGACAAGATATATTTCAACGGGATAAAGAAGTCAACACATAATCAAAAGATTTCAATCTATGCTCTCTGTTTGCACGATCTTTTGATTGACAGCTCGAAACGATCGCACACATGCAGAATGGTATGATAACCATCTATTGTAGAAGCATTCAGCTAACCCAGAGCTCCTGCTCGTCGATGAGCCAATGAAGACCTCTTTTCACTCAGCATTTGACGTTGGATAGCGGACATGCTTACAAATAGCACAAAGTTTAAGTCTTCATAAGGCAAAGTCACCTTCCATCAAGCGGCTGGTGGAAAATACATGACACATACGGCTTGAAAATACAAAAAACTACGTATTTTCAAAATCTATTCAGCTGCAACATCGCAATAACTAAAGACCATGGAGGGTGAGGTTTCATCACAACAACCACAAAGTAGAGGTGTAACAACGGTTCCAAGGAGGTCAAGCCGTTGCTTCGAGTGGTGGTTGATGATAATCTTGAAGTTTTTCTGTAGCTGCAAAAGCTCTAGACGCCTTGAATTTGACTAGTGTAAAGAATGAGGATCAAAGCATAAAAGCAACAAAATATTAGTTTTATATCTATATACCTAAAAGCAGCAACTGCTGCCTTCTCTTTGATATTTGCTATGCGAACTCGAAGACGATCTTTTTGATTGATCATAGCGGGTTCTTTGGTAATAATTCAAAAGCTTATGCCTCTGGCTACTAGCTACATATCCATTTTTCAAAAAGGCTTTTTACAATGCGGTTGCAAAAGAGAAACATTTGTTTTTCTCACGCGCATATTTCTCACAGGATAGCGCTTTTTCCTCAACTCATAAGTATCCATTCGATAATTTGATTTTTGATGATGACAGCGCTGAGCTTATGTTCTCGACATACCGCTTCATTGCAAAATACAAAATAGCAGAGAAAATATGACTGAGACTCACATACGCGGGCTTTGTTTTTCGACTAAAGTGTGGACTGAGCATATGGGGGGGGGGGGGGGGGATGGTGGGGAGGGGAGGGGAGATATGAGGGGATGTTGGCCGTTGAGTACATGCGACGACCAATTGATCGGTCGCATTGACGCACTACAAACTTGGAGTGCAAGTTTTTTTGCTTGATTCTACTTTTATTTTTCGTTTTGAAAAAACTTAAGACAAAACGGATAACTCTGACGCTACAATATTTGCTCTACATGATCATTGCCTTCCTTGCTTTCAGCGAAGTAATAGTGAGAACGGGCGACTGGTATAAAGCATAATTTTATTTGAACTCTAAAGCGTAACAAAGGGGTCTTTTCAAAAAAGGGGCACTCAGCGCAGTAGCCCTAGATTTAAGCTTTCTAATGTCTACTAACACTTTCGTGAAAAATTCTTGCCCAGCAAAAGTGCTTGTTTCTTCTTTTGCCGCCAGATAGTAGAAAAGAGCCTCATAATATGACTAAGACAAGCTTTTCGTCATCTGTTCTGCACAGGTAAGACAACTAAAGTTTTTGGACTGTTGAATGACAGTTTGTTTGCTTATCTCGATTTTGGTTACTTCCTACGCTCAAAATAAGCTTTAATGAGAAACACTTGGGCAAGACAGCAGATGACGGTGTCTTAAAACGTGAACTTCAAGGTCGCCAATAATCAACTAGCAAATGGCAATATTGCTTAACGTTCTGTAATATCTAAAGCACAAAACAGGAGTAAGAATCTATTCAGTATTAAGGTGGCACGACTGGCGAGGACCGGTATATAAACTGTAAACTCAGAAGTGCCCCATGAATTACGTAGCAGCTGAAAAAAACTATCTACACCACCTGTCGTGCCGTTGACCATCTAGTGATTCGAGGATGCATTAGTAGATCTTCAACAATTCAAAAGTCCGACTTTCTATAAACCTCGGCATAATCAATTGATATATGAAAATTGAGAAAAAACTTATCTTGATTAGGTGGCGCGAGGTTGGTAAAGTAGTTTGTAGAAATTCGGCTGACGTTTCGACGACACGCCTTCTTCAGAGCCTGGGCGTATGTAGTGTTAGTCTATTTAAATGAGTCGGGTGATCTTATTTATATGCTGCCTAGGTCAGGTTAGAAGATCAAACGAAGAAAGTGCGCGAGATCTCGTGTGATGGTGACACATTCTTCCTTCCGGTTGATTTCGGGGTTTTTGGCGTTTGTCCAAAATGCCTCAAGAGTTTTGCGCGTGGATGTTTTTGATTCCTGCGCCAGGATTGTGACAGTCACATCAAATCCTTGTTGTTGTGTTTTTGCGCCCTATGTAAACCTAAAGGTTTGGTTTTATCTATTCTAGATTTACTGTCTAGATGTTCTTTTATGCGGATGAAAAGTGGTCTACCCGTTGATAAAACCAAACCTTTAGGTTTACATAGGGCACAAAAACACAACAACAAGGATTTTGATGTGACTGTCACAATCCTGGCGCAGGAATCAAAAACATCCACGCGCAAAACTCTTCCGGCATTTTGGACAAACGCCAAAAACCCCGAAATCAACCGGAAGGAAGAATGTGTCACCATCACACGAGATCTCGCGCACTTTCTTCGTTTGATCTTCTAACTTGACCTAAGCAGCATATAAATAAGATTCTCCGAATCATTTAAATAGACTAACACTACATACGCCCAGGCTCTGAAGAAGGCGTGTCTCCGAAACGTCAGCCGAATTTCTACAACTGCTTTACCAACCTCGCGCCAGCTAATCAAGATAAGTTTTTTCTCGATTTTCATATATCAGTTGATTATGCCGAGGTTTATAGAAAGTCGAACTTTTGAACTGTAAGGAGAGTTGGTCATCCAGTATTCTACGACATTCATAAAGAACAGATTTTCAGTGAAACTATGATTACGATGCTAAAAATACTGAGATCTTCCCAGTAAAAACTTGTGATACGGGTAAAACAAAGTGATAGAAAAAGTGTATGTTTATTGCAATAAAGCTTAATTTTGACTGTAATTGATTGTTGCACTGTTGTATCGGAACAAGGGAGTTACAGAACACTTAGGTTTTCTTTATATATTGAAGCTTGCTATCATATATTTGCCGTCGGCCGTTTCCATAAAGACTTAACGTTGCTCTGTTAGCTCTCAAACTTTTTGCCATCCGCAAGTATACCTACTATCGAGCGTTCAAAATTCGAGGAAACGGAGTTTCTCTTTTCTGATGTATGAGCGGCAGCTATCTTTGGGTCAGTTTAGTGGTGCTTCAAGTGTGAACAATTTCCACTATTCCACATGTAAACGATCGCTTATAATCAAAAGCTTTCTCTAGAGCCGTCAATCAAGAGATGGCGCTATCAAAGGACATCGAACAAATCTTTCGATGTACCGTAGATTTCACTATCTCGCCAAAACGCGTTTTATCATCGAAAGGACATTCACTGATAAAGCTTTATTTTGAACAACTGAGGTAGTTTTCGAGACCTACTAATTTATGACTGTTGCAACTGAAAAAGAGAAGGCTATTTTATTCACCCAGCTGCACCTAGTGGATGTGTATGCAATTTGAGCACAGTATATAGCCATTTCGTTGAGAACCATATACAAGATGTCGGACCAGCATATGTTACCATATCTGTAACGCTTTCTACTTAAACTCAACGATCACGGTAAAAAATGCCACAGTAGTATACGCGATACTGTAGTGCGTGGGAAAATTAAAAATTGCCAGTGGGATGAAAACATTACCTTGGACACTAATTGAAATCTCGCGATATTGTACAATAATCAACGCCCAGGCTCCGAAGAAGGCGTGTCTCCGAAACGTCAGCCGAATTTCTACAACTACTTTACCAACCTCGCGTCAGCTAATCAAGATAAGTTTTCTACATTTTCATGTATCAGTAGATCTTCAATCCTGTCGTGTGTAAGAGCAACTTAGTTCTTCTGACCATTGGAACTCCTCAAGCACCATGTCCGTCTTCAAAGATTCTCGCTATCAATGGTGACCCTCAGTTCGATGAAGTCGTTTATTTTAACTCAGCGGATTTTCTTTTTTTTTCGCGAAAATGGAATCAATAAAGCGCTGCGATGGCTTGACTCTGTGTCAAGTGCCTCGGAACTACGACGACACAGGAAAAACTTGAGGTTTCAAGATTTTCAAATTGCTAACTGGTATATACGGTCTTAATATTATGATAAATTACTAGAAGTTCTTTTTTATCCCGTTCCATTGACAATGTCGCTCCATGGGATGTTCCTCAAACGTTCTTCTGGGCAAAATGTCTTCGCAAATTTTCAATGACTTTGAAAAATTTATGGCTTTCTTGTAGAGGTTTTATACGTTCATATAAATCGCTTCAATTTCGTTTTCGTCATAACTTTATGTCGAAGTGCAACTACTGAAAATGGTCAGAGTCGGTATTGACTCATATCGTCGCATATGATTCGAGACATTAGTTGTGCGAACGGATCGACATTTGTAGAGAAATTAGGATTAACGAGAACTCCAACTCCGCTGATTTCTCTATTATCGCATTTTCCGAAGAAAATTTTTCTCCGGTGTCATAGAAGGAATAAGCAGCGTCTTCTTGCCTCAGCTAGTACGATATCTTTTGACTTGTTTTTCTCAGCTGCATTTCAGGTTTACTATAGGAAGTTCTTAGGTAGATTTAGGAACATTTTCTTGAGATTCTAGCATCTGTCCCTTCCCAACGCTGCTATATCGAGGATCTTTCAGTGTCAAAAGAATAAGGCCCAATTTTTCTTGCTGTTTTTACGTTTTTTAGATCACCACGTAGCTTACTAAGCTCCAAATGTGAAAGTTGGATACTTGCGGGTAGTTTGCCAACTTCTACCAAAGTTTACAAAGAACTTATTTATCACAGACAAATCATAACCTCTCTAAGCGTACTTCTCAGTAATTTCAATGCAAGCTTTAGGCCAAATGGGCTCGCAGAATACCTAGCAGATATGTGTTAAATTGTGAAGTGGAAGCAAGAACTCTATCCACTGATTTCACGCATGCCATAGAAAAGCAGGTCACTTTTGGTCCCACGTTTAAGCCGCCATCTGTTATGTGGGACACGTTCTGTTTCTCGTAATAACCGTCTCGGAATCTTGTTTCAAATAAATGAGTGAATTTGGAAGATGCGTGGAGAAAAATCATTATACGCGACAAACAACAACAAATCAGTGGCTATTTTGTGTACATATCTTTGCAAAAAAATTTGGTTGCAAAGTTGCAAAAAAAGTTGCAAAAAAAAAGCAAAAAAACACTTTTTTTCTACTGATATCTCCACGCATCCTCCACTGTCCTTCGTCCTCTTAATGGCACTTTGCCTTCGTCTCACTCGAGTCGAACATTACATAGTGTTGCCTGAACAGGTTAAATGATATCGTTCTTATAGAAATATGCATGAGTGATGAACAGCTTCGCTTATTGAAAGCATAGATAGCTATAGTATGGAATTAAAGATTTCCAATCTATGGGCACGATGTCTTCAAGTCACTAATCTCAATCGCGCCAAGTCATCTGCAAACAATTGATAAAACGCTCGCTTTGCTCACAAGTCCTCAATACCTTCTAGAGCTGGAGCTCCATGAAGAGAGTCAGGCAAACACAAACTGATGCTCATGATGTATATTTGGAAAGATATCCGGAGACACAAATGTTTAGGAAAAAGTGAAACCACGGGGATAAACGACTAAAACAGAGCTTGCACTTATACACTAACATACAAAGGAGCATGTATACATCAAACAAACTCGTGCAGAGCAATGTCTGACTGGAAGCCTCGTGCAAGGAATGAGCTTATCGTCGTCTTTATATTTAGCTTGAAATTTTGTAATTTCTTGAAACCACAATTGCATTAATAACATTGTTTAATGATTTTTTTTTACCTTAGAATCTTTATCCAAGTGTTCAGCTCTAGCACTGTGTTATTCCACAATTCTGAAACATACAGAGTGTTTGGTGACAGAAGATGAAGTAATTTCATGATTCATGATTTCAAATCTCAAACTACTTTCACTTTAGAAGATTTTAGAAGAACTGGAATTTATTGCATATATCTTAGCACTTCCATAAGCCAAACGAATGCGTGTTCGAACTAGCCAATGGAGCAATACATCAGAAACAGGACTCTTAGCTGGCATGATTTACTGACGCTATTCTTGATACGAAAGGATCTTGATGAGAAGATAAGCAAAATCTCAAATGTTGTAAGCAATGAATGCAATTTATCCTTTATTTAGTGTTCAGTAAACTGTCCACGGTAACTTTGGCCCAATGACAAAAACTTTTGAGATAGAGCGAGTAATGTCGTTTCTTGATAAGGAAGCGCATATAAAATGATGGCCGGTGAAGAGCAAACTGATCAGCATGACGCTTCCAAGACTGATCGGCAAGGCGCTTCTTGCACTTCGTAGCATCTTCGTTCTCGCCATTGCCTGGCGATAGCGCGTCAGGATCCACTATAGCTCTTTGCACCTTTGTAGCACTCTTTTCACATATATGTATATATATATATATATATATATATATGTATACATATGTATATATATGTATACATGTGTGTATATATGTATATATAGCCATTAGGAAAGCAAAATCTATAACAAGTGGCTCAGAATTTTACTGCGACATTCGACTGGGTAATATCCCCCGGCTGAAGAATAGGTAATTTTCGAAGAGAAGTTGATTTTAACTCTAGAATCAATTTTAAAAAATGATAAAAAAATGTGCTACTTTTCTATTTTCCTTTTCAAGTACAATAATTTCTAGACATCTTGGGTAGCTACACCGCAATGCGTAGTGTGCAGATCGTTTAGCATTGTGGTGAAAACTGCTCTCAGTAATATTACTAACAGTATGGTAGCACTAGACTATGTCATACAGGTGAAGAGTAGATCTGCAAAAAATTTCGAATATTTGGATAAAGTCATCGAAGTGGTTTCATCAAAACTGAATGGCTGAAAATTTCATTAAAAATTGGAGAGTAGAAAGTTTGACATGGACGAAACACCTCTCCTATGTCAGCCGTCTTTACCTCGATTTGCATCAAAGAACTCAACAAGCTCTCGAATTTATTTTTCACTCAAAACCGGATAAAATAAAAGAGCATTATTCGCTCCTGAACTATTGCAAAGATCAGCAATCACGCCTAATAAATGTCTCCAATTCGGCGTACTAGGTGCCTATGAGATGTGGCTAAACAACCAAAAGAAGCCCTCATGAGATATTTCTGTTATTTATTCACTACTCTCTGCTTTCAGCTTTCAAAATTTCATGAGTGATCTCTTTCAGTCTCTTTGTAAAAGATACACAACAAATCTCCAAAACTCAACCTACTTTTGTACTACTGCCAGTGACCTAGCCAGCAGGTTGATCAAAAGTGGATGAACAGAAGAGACACAAGTTTTACCAAACTGAAGCATGCAAATTCCTTCGCATGTGTCCACCTGCCACATTAATCCACTAATAAGTGAATTCTTCTGAGCACTTCAATAAACTTCATTCCAAATCGTGTAGTCAGCATTTTGACATAAGCAATCTTGCGAGCCTAACAAAACGATTCACTAATGTCATCACACAGAGAAATCGACCTGTGAGGAATTTTTATTCCACAGTGATGTTTATAAAGGATCTGCACTAACAATCAAAGGAGAATGAAATAGAACACAGTTCTTTTCAGATTTTGACAGAGTGCTGTGTGATAAAGGATAAAGGATAAAGCGCTCAGCGTTGATCAATCCCTGAAGGACGCGCCATGCATTCGACTTCAATTTCTAAACTCGTTTGAAATGATTGAATGCATATCTGGCCTTTACAATGACTCGCAGTGGCCTCCCGCTGAACCGAGTCAGTGTTGCTTATCCTCCCAGACAAGTCTGAGACTTGCCTGGTACCATTGGTACCAGGCAAGTGCTGTGTGATACACACGTAAAGTAGTAATTTGTTCCATCCTGAGCATCCTGTGTAGAAGAAAATTTGGCATGCCATGAATGCTAACCGGGAACGAGAAGGGTTAGACATTTAAGCACAGTGTCAAAGAGGACTTTTGAATTTTTGCGCTGCCAAATAAAGTGGAAAGCATGGAGCATACCTCAGAGATTAATCATGCCGATTGCTCATTGATGACGGTTTCACCCACATTTTATACAGTGATGGATGCACTGAAAGAGGTGTGCTTATGATATGAGAAAGAACTTAGCACCGAAGTAATACACCTTCGTCAGTGATAAGGTGGGCCAGTGGTAAGAATACACTATTCTAATGCCACCGCAATGACCTTTCACTGAACAGTAAATCCTCTGATAATCTCTTCTACAGTGTCTCTTCCATATCGAAAACTAATTGTTATATCTTAAAACTATCTAATATGCCTACTGATGCTCTGACAAACAGGGCCGAAAACTCAAAAAAGGATATTGATCATTCACTGTTGATTTTTTCTGCTTTTTTCGTGCACTCTGTGGAGTTCAATAGTCGATGGAGGAGACCCAGTTCCGATTCGTGTGCGATAGAATGAAATTTTGGTTGAAGAACCACAGCAGATGCGGGGACTCTCATTTTCAGATTAGGCATACAGATTAGGGCAACTTTCTTAATCTCTACAAGCTCTTCTTCGAGCCACATTCAACTGAAATTTTAGGTGTTTGTAAATAAAATATCCATAGCTCCAAAAGATTCTTTTCCTCGTAGAAATGGGTGTGCCAAAACGTTCTTAGATTTTTTAACAACTTGAAAGACCGACTTTCTTCAAACCTCGGCATATTAAAAATACAAAACTGTGATAATGAGAAGATTAGCCTATTCTGGTGGCAATGCCCACAGCTGGAACGTCTTTAAGGCTCAGAAAAAACTTTATTGAAGATTCTCGATGTTTTGACTAACTTGAAAAGTTGGTTCGAAAATAGTTATCTATGACAGCGAAATCTTTTCCACTGTGGCACGTTTCTCTGCGACTATGTACACATCACAGAACTCAGTATAACTATCTCAGTACGGCTTGGATAGTTCTGTGTTAGTGATGCTGATTATAACGAGCGGTAGTCACGAAGGTCGTTTAGATCACTTTTATTGAGTGGATGTTCGCACATAATGTCCTCCCTTATTTTGGCTTTTCCTTTTCCTGAAGATATAAAATCATATGTTTTATATTTGGCTCTATTTTAAGTCCTTGCATAAAGTTGATTCATCCTTATAGAATATATTAATTCTTTCGTGAGATCTGCTATGGCACTATTACAATGAGACGTATGTTTCGGCCTCTAGTAACACGATGCCTTTCTGTTCAGCCAATCCCTTGTAGGAAAGTATGCCCCCCCCCCCCCCCCCCAACAAAGTAATCGACGCCGCATCGACGAAGCTTATAGAGTGAAAAGATCACCATACACTGCAGAGATAACAAATAACTGCATCCCAAATATTAAGATCACCTGACAGTAATGATTGGTAGTCGACTTCTCATGGCTTATAAGTTTATTATTAGATTTATGTCTATGGACATACGGGTTTCTAAAATTAAAGGTATAATGTGACATCCTGCTCTAAGGATCTTGATGGTGATGTTATCGAATACTGAAGTTGTGCCTCTTGGTGGATTTCCGTTATAGGGACACATCTTTTAAATTCATAAGGAACAAGCCCTTTTTCGAGTTTTTCACAAGGCTTTATAGATATTTAATAGCTTGAAAAATCGTGAGTTCTGTACTGTGTACTCCTTCCTTTTTTTAAAGCCTTCATAAAATTTTGCAACAGTGAAAATAAAAGCACGATTCACAATCGACGCGCAGTTCTCGTTCAGCTAGGGTGTGTGAATGGTTGCCAGGACGAGATTTTGTAACATTCGCGCCACAAGGTACAGATTTCAAGTAGTTATTTGATAATATACGCTTTGTTGATTTTAAAATTGAGTCTAGTTTTCGAAAAACTCACAAAGGGTGCTGAAGAGCAAAAAAGGCTACGTTTTGCATTTCTAAGCTTTATCTATTAGTGCGGCGTCAGAATCTAGAATCGGGTTCCATATTTGTGCATAAATATTTAAGAGTTTAGCGAGCAAAGTAGCCTATCTTCTCAGATTTTTTTTGAAAGTCATTTTATTCTCAAGATTTGTTATATTTTGTTTGCGTATTCTTTCCTAAAGCAGCGCTCCGTTAATAAACGATCTCTTTCGCTGCACAAAAACTTTTTGTAAGAGTGTCGGTAATAATTCGAAAACTTAATTCTCTGACCACTGCGCTATCTAATCGTTTTCTAAAGGAGATTTTCTATAACGTTTCAGCAAAAGATAAACATTTGTACTTTATGCCGCATATTTCTCGCAGTTCAGAGCTTTTCCTTTGAACTGTTAGTAATTATTCGATAACGTAAAATTCAACGATCCCAACGCTGTGCTTATTATCTGGAAAGACCTTTCCTCTGCAGTATAGCAAGGAAAGTAAGGCTGATCTACATCTGCTCGATATCTCTATTTATTTGATCCTATGATACAGGAGCACATGTGGCGCAGTAGTCAGAGGTATTCTGCGTCGCACAGGAGGTCAACCGTTCAATCTCGCTCTCATGGCTCACCAAGCCATCCATTCCTCCAGGCTCGGTTGATTAATACCGAACTGGTCTCAGACTTGTCTAGGAAGAGAAGCAGCACTGACTTGTTAGAGCGAGAGGCCACCGCGAGTCAATGTAAAGGCCAGATATGCATTCAGTCACCTCAAACGAAGTTAAAAATTGAAGTCGAATGTATGGCGCATCCCTCAAAGATTGATCAACGCCGAGAGCTTCTTTAGAACTTTTTTATGATACAGATGCTCTCCTAAACATAGTCGATGAAATATTCTCTTTTTTTTGAGATTTGATAAAAACATCTTTTTTTCAGGAACATTTTTCACAGCATACCGCCCATAGAAAATCAAAAATAAGGTGGACCGCACACGTGATGCGCTTCAACGACAACCGATGGACGAGAGCCGTTACCGACAGGATTCCCTGGGACATCAAGCGCACTAAAGGAAGACCACTGACCCGCTAGTCCGATTTCTTCACGGAAGCGATAGAAGAAAGATATGACGCTCAGCGAATCCCTAGATAGAGGAGGACCCACTGGGCTACTCTTGCACGCGATAAGGTAAATGGAAGAGTTGTTGGTACCCGCTCGAGTCACTCAACGATCAACGGGGGGGGGGGGCAGGTGATACAGGTGATACCGCCCATAGAAAAAGATTAGGCTAAGTCGCAAATGTGATGGTAATGAATGGCATAGTGTATGATACTTTTGCTTGTGGATTTGCAGCTTCTACATTTTTAGAGGAGCCATTTTTCTTGTGACAGTGGTGATCTAGCGCTCGGTGGTTGCATTATCATTGGGAACTATGCAAAGGAAGTGTAAATCAATCACAAGGCATTGAATATGAAACTCTCACGTCCTTCGTTTCATTCTCACGGTCGTGAATACGCGTTGACGACAAAGTCTTTATGCCCTTCAATCGGCTAGTTTCCCAAGCACTTTCATGAAGATGGTGACCGACCTTGAAGAGTATCTCACGCAGGAATCGGTCGTTAAGTTGTTATTTCTTTGATTGAAGAACTTTTGAACAAGTTCATTGCTCCGTTGCCATCAATCGCGAACATCAAGCAAATCCTCATGTTCACTCATCTATTTCCTGTATCCATCGCTGTATAACGGAGTTTTCCGAATTGTGGAGCGCAGTATAGCTCGAACCGAAACCAGTAAACTTCGTTCACTTTCCATTGTGTGTGAGAAGTTGTTTAGTGGGCCGAACAGTCTAAATCAAGCAACACGAAAACAAGAATTTGTTCGCAGTTTATGCATAATATCATTTATATAGTTTTCGAGGAGAAGGTAGCCATAGGCACCTAATCGAGCTTGCCATCATATAGAATTCTGATGATCGTGGGAAATTTCTAATGATTTTCCGATTTTATTTCATTTTTTTTTATTTGCAAGACGTCCCTCTTGTACATATCTCATGGATTCCCGCTTTTCCTTCATTCGGCTCCTACTTCTGCATTCGTCGTTCACGATAGTCTTCTGGTTTTTATTTTGATTTTCTGCTGTTTGAAAACCTTGTCTTGTTCTTGAACATCGTTCAATTGCAAGTAGTTTTGATCCCCCGCCTCCGAATTTCTTGGGTCTTCACCATGATAGTTAACCTTTTTGCATCGCAATGCTTCCAGGCTTTCGAAAAAGTTACCGAAGATTGTCCCAGTCTCAGTTAATACCGGTAAACACTGGGATTGATTCTGTGGGAAGCTCGTACCTTTTCAGCTCTTGCTATGCTATCTTGTGGTAGTTCAACCTGCTCTAATGTGTCTGATTTCGGTTTCTAGATGAGTGGAAAGAATCATCGGATCCTCAATTTTGTGTCAGCCATGATATATATGGCACTGTTGAAAAGGACTCGTTTCATGCCGATTGCTCATGTCACTCGATGACAGTTTCTTAATCATCTCCTATCTAAATTGGTTATTTATACGGAGAATGCCGTGGTCAGATTCAAAAGCATGACATTGAGTTAATTTAACCTTGTTCAGTTGAGTTGATTTCATTCTATTCAAAACGATGTGATCGATATTCGCATTCAGGAGAACACCTCAAAAGAAGTTAAAAATCAAGACGAATGCATGGCTCATTCCCCAGGAATCGATCAACGCCGAGAACTTTATTCTTTATATCTTTTATTGTTTATTCACTTATTTTTCCTGTACAAATCTGGCTATTGCCAAAAGACTGTGAAATGTTGGAGAATGTTTCAGTAGCTTCGGCAAACACAGGAACACTGCCGTCATATCGTCGTTCGCCATCGAAATGAGATAGGTTGTCGCGGAAAGATGTCCCGACATACACCATGCATTGACCGACTACCTCACATTGCAAAGTCGTCAGTCAACATTTTAGAGAGCTTGGCTGGAGCACGCTACCACAATCACAGTAAAACCCCTGATATTGCTCCATCAGATTAGAGTCATTTCCAAGCTGTGAAACAGTTTCTGCGGGAAAAAATTCAAAAACGACAGGAAGCTCAAAAGTGACCTCATGAACTTCTTTGCACGCTACCCTCATTCTTTCTGGAAGGAGAGCATTTGTTTGCTTCTGAGTAAACAGTTGCGTATCATCGATCACGATAATGATTATGGTGTTAGTTGATTGATTTCGTCAGATAACTGACAACTGAATCAAAAAAAGTGTCGAAATGCAAACGAAATCATGGGATAACCCAATATATCCAGAAAAGTCGACTTAAAGCTGATTTTAGCAACCGGTTTTAGTCCTCCGTTGCTAGTGAGTTAAACGTGTTAATTGATTGCCACTAACGGCTGCTACAGCTGACGCGAGTAAAATATTAGATTTATTAAAGACAGTATCAAGACAACCTGGAATATATATATATATATATATATATATATATATATACAATAATTACGCAACAAGAGCATAACCATAATAACGACATATAACTGCGACTTTGATAATAGTGAGATATGACTAATTGGGTGATGGTACAGTGGAACGTTTTGAGCTGAGATGGATGAGTAAGCGGGATGATCTGATACTCTGCGGAGCTGAACTGGGCGGTGGACCTCGGGAAGCAGTTATGCTTGCCCCGAACAGACCTGTACACCGAGGGTGGGAGCCAGTGGATTATTAAATATACTGGAAAATGTGTATGCAAGGACTGGACCCATCCCCGGTGGCTGGCCAAACAGAACCCCAAAGGACTAGATCGCCGCCATAGCTCCAAGCTCCGCTCACAGAGTATAAGCCTCGCCTATCGACAAGAACATTATTAATCAATCGGAGGCAGGGTCAATGGGCAATGTGGACCACATTCACTTGATACACAGCAGCGACTGCAGAGTCAGAGATCTAGAGTCAGGACAGAAGCGGAGAACCAAAGGCAAAGAGGTGGCGGAGTATGGCAAAGGGAGACACGACCGATCAGGACGCCAGCACTACACAATACTGACCGCCACTCCGCAGAAATGGGCGGCGCGACCACTGGTTGGGTCCCGCAGCGATGTTCCTGGCCATGGTATCGTCCACGATCGCTCTCAATTATTCAGAGAAGTAGCGACCTTTCCGTGGAACGGTTGCTACACTGATCTCGGCATACGTAATTGATCATTTTCTTGCATTATCAAGCTGAAATAAGATGAGTAACATGTATTGCTCGGTTAATATCTCGGCACTCTGTCTTTAGTGTCGTATTGTTCGATGCGATGGTCCACAGGTGAATTTCCATTCATGTTATGTGGGCGTTCGTTAAACTGTCAAGTGGCATCCAGAACAATGCAAGCAAATTTAAAATTCAGTCCATTGTATATACCGGAGAAAAGGCGAAGAGCGACTGGCTAGTGTTTTTTTAACGGTACAATGACCTGCTTCAGTATAGTGGAGTCGTCCAACAGGTTATCCTGATCTTGAAGTGAGTGTTACATATGACACCCTCTTTGGTCTTCGTCCGCTCACATCATCTGTGCTCGATAGGAAATCGAAAAGTCTTGAAAACTGTAGCAAAACGAATTATGTGTTAAAATGAGTGATCATAAGATCAAATGTAAAGTCAATACCGTCCTTTCCGGCAATTTCAGAGCTAATACTTTGAAGATCACTTATCCCAAGAGTGTTAGAATAGCTTACCCTAGTCAACTACCCCCTAAATTCACTGAAACAGGCACTCTAAATTTAACAGTGTTTTTTTTTTTGCAGCTTTTAATCACTTCATTAGAATAGATGTAACAAAACCTGATAAATCTCTCGCAATGAAGCGATCAGAATCTCTTGAACGACTACATTCTTATATATTAATTTAGAAATTTTTCTTGAGACAAAAGGCATCTCTTCGTTCAAAACGCCAATTTACAATATCAAATGCTTTCATTTCTGTTTCTACTCACCAACTTCCATTGTGGATATTAGTAACATATATGAAGACAAACACATTCATTGGCATTAATTTCAGCATCCAAAATGTGAATGCCTGCAGGTGGGATTTGCTCCCTTTTCGATAGGCAAATGAGTGAGTCTTAGTTGAAACTTCAGAGTCGGCGCTGTTGTAAAATCAATTCCGGCTACTAATCCAAACCTCATAATATTATTTATTTCACAGCAGAAATTCGGACTGTAAAAAATGTATGTGGGAACTTCTTAATTACTTCCCAAGTAAAGTTGTACGCACAAATTCATCACATTGTGCATTTTAATATAGAAGCCTTTTGGATACATATCAAAGGCCCAAAATGAACCGAAAAGAGGAGTGTCTCGTAATCACGCGTGACCTCGAATCATACCTGAGGCTGAACCTTCCGGCCTGAGCTAGGCACAGCTCACTGATGCATTGACCCTATGCGGCTTGCGGCTAATCTTCAATGAATAACTGATAGACGCAAACAATAAAACGGTGAGTGGGTTTTTCTAATGAAGTTTTTACTATAGCATCCAAAAATTCTGAGTGAGGTTTTCTAATGAAGTTTTTACTATAGCATCCAAAAATTCGTTTCTTACGTTTTCTGCTAGGTTTATGGAGGCTTTGGCTTAGTAGATTGTGGATCAATGTGATCTTTCCAAGCTGTGAAGAAAGCGAGCCGCCAAAACGATAGCCACCTCGAATATTGTTTATTTAAGCCGCATTACTAACAATATTGTTGAATGCTTCGCTAGTATTCAATAAATATGAACAACAACACTTCGGCACGGCTAATTAGAAGAAAATACTCATTTCAAAATAATTCACTGCTCTCCTCTCTGATCGCTAATCACCCATATGGTTGCTAGTTTATTGATATTGTACTGCCACAAGAAATCGATTAGATAAAAATGTTTGTCTCATAAATATCACAGTTCACTTTCAATTTCAGCTGACAGTGACCGTTACCGTGTACAAATGCGAACCAAACGGTACCCGATCTTAACATTCGAAGCGCTCTGTCCACAACATTTTGCCACATCGACCTCGACCAATTAGCCATGACGATGTTCGTGGTCTACACAGAATTTTTTCTTTATAAAACGAACTTGGGCAAATAAGAAAGCAATCCAAACCGTGAGAGTTCCTGAGAGGGACAAGTGTTTGTCGTTGATAGCCGTTGCAACTATCTCACATCCTACACCCACCAAACCCTTTGCGGGGCAAATTCCCGTCACCGTGCTACCGACGAAAATACAGCTGTCGATCGGAGCCTCTGCAAGAAACTTTAGACCTCAGAAACAATTCTTCTTCTGGCACTAGACAAAGAAAAATCAAAACAATGTTGGACACTAATTTTCTTTCACTTTACAAAACCTACAAAACTTCACTTATTAACACACTGAAAACTATGTCATTCTGAAAATAAAATATGTGTAACATTCGAAAAGATATTCTCAATTTGAATGATTTTGATGTTATGGCTCTATGATAGTCTTCCTCAAACTCTGAGATATTTTATAATAAGTTTATAGAATATATTCTTTGCTTGCAAAAAAAATAACTACAGCTATGTTTTTGAATTCCCTTATAGTTGGGATTGGTTTCCAAATGAATGTCCACTACTGGAGACTTACGCGAATATCCGTGGTCCTAATAAGATCTGACATCGTAGTGGTTCGTAAGTGGTATTAACTTGAAGTTGACCCAGAATGTTGGAGATCACGAAATCAGGCAAAAGTGCTCTCCTGCCTTCGATTTCGAGAACATCGACAACCTAAAACGTAAATCTTCTTCACTATTTCGAAGAGTGGCTCGGAAGTAATTTCAACGAATTTATGTGAAATTTGGACAAGTTAGGCTAGCTTTAGAGACTGGAGATCTGTGGAAAAATTGCGGTTCATCCCATACGTCTTTTCAGAATTCACGAAAAAGAATGAAATACCCAAGTTGTAAACTCACTGTTTGCATTGCAAAACGTTGTACAAATGCCTGAACAGCAGCCTTGCTAGTTGCAATACCAGGGAATCGGGTCGGGATTACGTTGTTTTCTGTGTAAACCGCGATAATAGGTAAGTTGCTGGGCCCGCTGGCAGTGAAGGTCCTAGTGCTCGCTGCAACGAAATTTCATAGTTTCTGTAGTATTGAGTTGTAAATTAAATTGTTAAGTGCTTCGAAAACCGGCTCTCCTCGTCATTGCCATTCAATAACACCTTTTTTATAATTTAGCTATTACCACATGACTGAGAAATGAACTTTATTCGGCCGATATTTCGACGTCTTCGTTTCTTCACAGCCGATTTCAAATCAATCGTCGACAATTACTTGTTTTCGTTGTCGTTCAATTCGGCTCTTTCTCGGTGAGCCCGCCCCAACGGAAAACCTCACTCGGAAATGTTCTTGATATAGAATTGTTCTATATAAACAATGTTTCTCAATCGACTGTTTTAGAAATCTCGTTTGAGAACATCGATCTAATCGGAGAACTGTTTAAAGCCTTTTCAAGGTTTATCAAGTTGCTGACTTATGTACATTTCGGCAGATCTTTCAAAATATATCGATGCTCTCAAGTGACATTTTTAAACAGCAGATTGAAGATGAATATCTATATAACCGCCATGCCATCGACTTTGAAAAGGCTCAGACAACATTTCACGTTTTCAGATCCTGGCATGTTGTCATTTAAACCACTATCAACTTATGACTAACGCTGGCATCTTGTATGGCAGTCATCTTGTATACGATAACATCGCTTAGTGAAATTCTTCATTCGAGCGATGTTCCTCTCCAGAAAACTGGACGTGCACAACAGCGAAGGCGAAGACCACTACGATGGCTAACGACAGTGGAGAATCGAATCTAATCATGGGCTCCGAGATGACGAAGACTCCAAAACGTTACCTCATTAAAGTTCATTTACAAAGACCTGGTATTAGCTAAATCAGAAAAGCCACTGCATTGAAAAACTCCTTAGTTTTATCTTTCTTTATATATAGAATTAAAAACCCTGCTTATAGGTAGCGCAGACTGCGCCAACAATTAAGCAATGATGGAGTGCTAGGCATGGTCATTCTGATTAGAGCTCTTAATCTTCTAAGAATGGGAATATTTGTAGATCCATAGTAATCCTATTCATTACTTTGACCTCCAGGATCACTCCACATCCAAGCACGGTTGAGATTGAGACTAGCAACAATTTCATAAATGGAGTGCTCAAAGGTCCTGCCTTGTTTGTAAGAATAATCATTTTCCTAAAATAGAATAAGTATCATAGACTTAACTAAGACTAATGTTCAGATCTTTTGTGTGAGATCATCCATGAGATAACAACAGAGTCAGGCACTCTGCACCTATATGAAGGTGACGTCTCCTTGGCTGGTCTTTGATTTTTCCTAGATTTTTCAAGTGCTTCAAAGGGCCTTTGAACTCGTTTAATTCAAAACATAATCTTGAAAGCGTATTTCGTGACACATGGTGCTAATGCGATGCCAAAAAATCAGTTGTCGAGGTGAGAAAATCTCTGTCAAAGCTTGAATGAAAATGACTGCGTGAGGAGCGGCAAGTTAAAGAAAAATTCTAATGAATGCGCCAATTTCTAAAGTCTGCTCGGCTGATATTCGGTTCCCGCCTTCCTATTTCTGATGCTGCGACAATTGACAAAGCGCTCGAATCACAACTGCAATTCTGAGAGAAAGCCTTCCAAGGAGGATATCGATTCATTGAAATGAAGCGCAGTTTTCATTGCAAGGCTTTTTCGGTATCAAATTTCCAAGCGAAATTTGAGTTTGTGAAACTTTGATATTCTTGTTAGCCTCTTACTTGAGTAAATCTATAGAATTTTAATAGTATGGTTTGAGAAAAGACGTGTAATAAGATGTTAGCAAAAATCCACAAATATGAGGACATTAACAAAAAATCGTTCAGGATTGGGTCCTAGAATGAACAGCTGCATGAAGACATCAAATGCTGCCGCGAGATAGGAAAATATTTGTGGACGAATGTATAAGAATGTAGTTTGATGTGATGATAAGCAGACGCTACTCTGTCCATCTTTTCAAACGTTTCAAGGTGGATGTTTACAGAACGCCGTCTTTCCGCATTTTCAGCACTATGTACAGGCAATAAGATTTGCTATTGCGCATTTCATATACTGAAATCTCATTTATTTGTGTAGTGGCTACAATCTTTTCAGTAGTCTCTCCATTTCTCTAACGCTTCTGAAAAATCGTTTGCAAGTTTGGAGTTCATCTTAACCACACTAAGTGATCAATTTGACTCAATCAGTTTTCGAGGTATGAAGACCTGAAGATGTCTACCCACAATAATGTCTCAAGGCAGATATTGCTGTGTTATGAAGAAAAAAGCAACAAAATTTGGTTCCTTTCAAGTTCGTTGATTTCATCGACTGTACCTCGATGTGAGAGACCCTTTCTCCAATGATGGCGCAATAAAACACGAACTGCGATTATGTCGTTAGACTGGGCGGAAGCTTGTAACAAAGTGAAGATAAAGGATAAATAATATCTAGGCCCATAGCGGGAAACTTTCACATGAGAAAGTGTAATATTTCCATGATATGCATAGGAGTCATCCCATGCTTATTGAAGTGCCCCAAAACTTCCTTTGCAACCGTAGTAAGAAATCTTTTAAGAAATCATCTTTTCGCTGTAGAAGTCTCATCCCAGTAGTAAACGACGCAGTGTTGGAAGCAGAAAGTTGTACTCATCTCCAAAGTGCTGGCGAAAAGTCTCCAACTTGAAGTGCAGTGAATTTTGTTACAACTATTTCGCGAATGACAATCGAAAGCACCTTCAACTCTGTATTATCATAAACCCCGTTTATGAGCTTTGCAAGCCGTGATTGAAGCTGAAAAGCCATTACGTTTACAGCCGTTTTGTGGTTTGAGACTTCCGTGCCGTTTTGTTGAATTGTCAAACAAGGAACAATTTTGCTACAGTATTCTACCCCTATACTATTTCATAAATCCGCGAATTTCAAAACGTTTTTTGTATGGAATGCTATCAGCTGTATAATCTCTAGTCCCGCTGATTGTCGAGTGACTAGAGTGGTGATGGGCCTATTCCGATTATACGTCAAACAGCCTCAGTAAGTCCTCCTCATTGAAGGGATTGCTTGATTATCATGTCCCTCTTGTAGTTTTTTTGTGAACAAGTCGGCAGTATCAGGTGAATTTCTTATTGTGTGTAGCACGTTACAAAGGAATTCTCCCGGCTTACGTCTATCGTCATCCGCTATCATCAGAAACGCATTATATGTCCAGCCTAAGGATCTCTGATATCTCGGGTGCAGAACGGCGCACTCAGTTTCCGATCGTTGCCACAAGTCAGATTTTCGGATCCCATCTCCCATTAAAGAGGAACGGAACACTCTCTGCATCACCTTTCGTTCCCCGCGTTTCATATCCCCAAACGATCACACATCTTGCTTACGTAACGACTAGTCTTTTGAAAACATTTGTAGAGGCAACGGTAATCGCTGATTGAAAGTTGGGCTATGGAGATGGATGTTCCTTGTATTTTTCTACATCGTTGACGTCCTCAAACGCTCTCCATGTGGCTCGCTTACTCTTGCTCAGCCCTAGATCTTGGTTGTTTCGTATTGACTTTGCGAGCTGAACACTCGTATTAAACCTTTCGGCGGTATTGATTTGTTTAAGGTGAACAGGCATTCACAAAACAATCCGTTCTTTATAAACATCGTTCTTGTGAAACTTGATCGGAAACCCATCCCTTCCAGAAATGCTCTCAAATCGGTCAACGTGGTTCAGCCTGCTGACATGAGGTCGGTGGAAAAGTAATTCGGTTCTAGACAACAAATTTTCATTATTATAACCTAGGCTCAGACAACATCTTCATCAGTGAAAATAGGAGCCATTACAATCAACACCTATTAGCCACTGAGAAATAAGTTTGTTGGTTTCTGTTGCATTAATTGATGCTTCGAAATGCGATCGGACTCTTGGAAAGGGATTTCTACGGTACTGTTGGTTGGATGAGCGTTTTCTGTGCAATAAGATGTCGAGACGCTTAGAAGTGGTAGTTGGCGGGCTACGAAGTTACTTCATCCTCTGTAGTCGCCGGACCTCGCTTCCACGACCACCAGTTCTTCAAAACGCTTTTACAACATGGTGGTATTGCAAACACAAGCGAAAAACATGCATGCAACATGGGAAAAAACAATTTCGAACGCCTTCATCAATTCCCTAAGTTCATACGTATTCTAATGCTACGAATGTACAAACTTATTTCTTGTTGGTAGATATGTTGGCTGTGATGGTCTCTATTCTGTCTAACCCATTTGAAATGACGTGTATCCTGCTGGCGCGCTATTGTTTGAAGGCCTCTCTCATTGGGAAAGAATTTTCCTTAACGTTTTACTAATCAATCGAAAGCTGAAATTCTGGCAGCTTAAATATGTGCTACGTTTTGAAAAAAAACCTCCTTATTGTATTGTAGCAGCAAAAGTGAAATTATTTTTCGCACTCGATTTGATTTGTTTGCTCAAATTGGTTTGCAGATGGCTTTTTGCTTGACTTTTGGCAAATTTTTCAGAACGGTATAAGAGCGAAAAGATCATTACGTTTTGAATTCAAAATAGTTCTTCAGTCACTTGGACATCGCATAAGGATTATAGGCCTTCATAAGTAAAGTTTGATATGTAGAGGCACTTAATAACTACAAAGAGATAGAATATTACATAAGGAACTTTCATACAGGTACTTTCAGTAAATAAGGTGAGCCGACACGCGTGATGTGCTTCAACGACGACCGATGAAAGAGAGCCGTTGACCGTCTGGATTCCTCGGATATCAAGCGCTCTACAGGAAGACTACCGACCCCGTTGGTCCGATTTCTTCACGAAAGGCATTGAAGAAAGATATGATGCTCAGCGAATTCTAGAGCGAAGAAGACCTACTGGACTACTCTTGCACGCGATAGGGAAAACATGGAAGTGTTGTTGATGGCGCTCGCTCGAGTCACTCGACGATCACGTACGACAGTGATATTTTTGGTATAAAAAGAACGACCACGTGTAGAAAAACGATATTTTCTTTCTGAGAAAAGCACAATCTTGCAAAAAGGAACTCATTTCAACTATTGTCGAGGACTTTTTTCCTAGTTTACCTACGTTTTATGATCATTTGATAGCTCGAGAAATGTTGATTTCAATAGGAAGTTTGTTTCATGGATTTTACTAACGGAAAGACAAAAACGTTTTACTATCGGTGTCATCAGCTCCGTATTTAAACTTCCCAGAGGGCTTTACTGGCAGTTATGCAAGTGAAATCTCTAACAAAACTTTTATTGCTACGGAAAAGTAGATCACTATTAAGAGCTTCTACAAACGTATTACTAGTAGAAAGAACGCCCAGTCATGCTAAACAACTTAATATCAACACGTGTGGCTACGTGTCTGGGATGTTATGCATTCCAGTTCATTTTCACACTTCTTTTGACGGCATTGTAATAGAACTAGAGTGATCAAGAGATCACATATTCATATGTTTGGTTTTTGAAAGAAAGTTGTTGCGAGGTCAGTATCTAACCGGAGTAACCTGAAAGATTTACTCACAAGTAGGCCTTCGCAGTGAGGAAGTACCAACCAAAGAGAAAATGCGCCTAGCTTCCGGAGTTCTTAGCAAGTTTTTAAGCTTCACAGAGTGTTCTCTTGACAACTGTGGTAAAATTTCGATGATGGAGCACTTCTTATCACGGAAAAACAGCGACAGTGTGAAGAAAGTTCCAATAGGTTATTCTTAGTAAGTAAAACGCCCATGAGTCCTAGCAATCCGTACTTTCTAGCAGAACGGAGAAACCTTTGAAAATAAACATATTTTAAACTCTTTTTCCGCTTTTTTGACACGGAATCCCGATGTTGAATGCTTTGTATATCACTCATTACTGTTATATGCGCGAACAAGAATAGAACAAATTCATCTACAATCTTATCGGGGAATTCTCACAAGCACTTTGGAAACAAAGTGGAGCATTCTACACTAAATACTTGTCGTTCACACGATGAAGTGAGACTCGCCACAGCAAAGGACTAGGATTTTCTAAAACATTTTTAAAATTGCTAGAGGTACAGTTGTAAGCAAAAGGCTCTTCGAAATTTGAAATGTAATCAAACGCATTATACAGGCGAATTTAGAAGCTGGCAAAACGGACGCTATTGTTATTCAATGGCGAAAATGTCGGAGCTTGCATCGAATGCAACCGTTTCCTTTTGTAAGACAGGAATATTTGTCTCTAAATCGTTGTTGTGAGCAGAAATTTCCGTGAATTAATTCTGAATCTAGGATATCTATTAATCTAATCGACACTTTTCAAGCAAAAACCTTCGAACCAGACTTTCTAATGATCTTCCAGAATTATTTGCAGAAATGAGATAAATCACGGGAGATTCTGTAACCGTTATACAAGATACTTCATTACAGAGAATGTACAAAACAAATCTCGATTGAGTTTGCATATCGCACAGAAATGAGGAAATTCACGAATTTTATGTCGCACATCAGAAGTAAGGACGGAAGCCGAATTTGCCACCTCGCCACTTGAAAAATTTGCATGATCACTGGAACTTCTGTTAAGTGGCCTTCATCATACACATTCTTGCCAATAAATATATTCAGAAGAGAGTTATTTTCACTCCAGGACAACCATTTGCATCCCACACTTCAAGATATATCAGAGTCTGTCATAAAACTTGTTTTGAGAGATTTCCTCTCGAAGTTAAACGAGCTGATATCCTCTCAAGCACATTGGAAAAGTTAAAGTGCTGCCAAGGCGCCGCCACCCATGGTATAGATGCTCTATCCGTTGTTACTTCTGAATGATCGACGCAGAAAATATTATGAATTGTCTCTTTGACTGAAGTCTACAATATTTCTCTGGTATTCAGAGGCCAAGAACTAGATATTCATAATAACTGCAATAGCGCGAGACCTTGGCCCGATCCCTTCTTATTGGTTTAATCCTGTGAGAATTCTAGAGCGATCTGCTCACTAACTTAACCAATTTCACCATGAACTGGTAATTTTCTTCTGGAGTGTCCACCCAGCATGTTTGACTAACGTTTTTAGATCACGATTTCCTCAATTATAATTGGAATGTCTATATCCACTTTGGTTCTCTCGGTTTGTTACCACAACTCGTCCCGTGACCGGTCCCGATTATCACTTTTTAATCCTACTTTTCTTTCATATGATTTTTCGGGTTTAAACACGTCATCGCCGATTATCAGTGTGTCTGGAACTCCGACCAAGGATCCGCCGCCCATCGCTAAGTCTCCTTCGAACGCAGCATCGTCAAGACGCAGACTTTTGAAAGAGCTCTCCTCACAATAGGTAAAGGTCCGGAGATCCAAGTTGACGCCAACCTCGCACGGCCAAGCAATAATCCAGCCCTCAGTACCCCGCGCACTGGGTTCTCTTTCGCATCTAGGTCGTCAGACGGGTGCAGACGAGGCAGGTGCCGAGCTTGAGAATCACGGGCTACAACGGATACTTCTCTGTACAGGATCTATCGAACCTCAAGACGACACGTCTGGTGGAAAGTGTTCTTGCTTTGCATCGCATACACTGCCAGAACGCTCCCCCGTTATACGGCCTAGCTTCAAGCATTTCTTGACGCAAGCACACCCGCATATATATCAGTACGATTTGCCGTACAAGAAACTAAATTCAGGAAGACTGGCATACGCGAACTCATCAAAAGCGGGAAGCTACTAATTCGAGGAGTAGAAATTCCCGTCACAAAATGTCGGCGGTGTTGGCTTCATCGCCTTACCCGTTTAAAACCCATCACGTCGGCTAGATTCTAGTCGAAGTCGTAGGCGGTGAGACGATCAGTGAGAAGCTAATAATTTACGCGCCGTACAAAAGACGCCTCTGGAACCGGATTTGTCGAACACTCAAACGACGGGCCACGGAGACTGTTTTTGCTTTGCACGTACAACGTAGGAACGCTCTCCACGTTCAGCCGATCTTCGAGCATTTCTTGACGCAGCACACCACATAAAATATCTGTGATTGCCGTACTAGAAAGAAAATCCAGGAAGACCGAATGTGCGAACTCAACGACAGGACGTATAGTAGTTTGAAGAGCAAAATTCCCGTCACGATATGTCGGTGATTGTAGGTTTTGTCGCTCCCACCCGTCCATAACCCATCACGTTGATTCTCATGAAATCCTTAGCGCTCGCTTAGCCATCATTCGACTTCAGCTAAAGCGCAACAGAAGCATCAGTATCATCAACTGCAACGCACCGGCCGACTGAGCTGATGAACACGAACTGAATGCGTTTTTATTATCAGTTGGAGGAAGTTATCCGCAGTTGATAAGTCATATTACGAATTCATTCTTGGTAACTTCAATACCAGAATATGTAGGGCAAACGAGAGCGAATTTAGTAAGAGAAAGAATCAGAACGAGAATCGTCTTGCAGAACTCCATGTTGCAGCACGTCTCTCTCCACGGAAATTTACTGTTCCGGCGGAAGAACACCGTCGCTGGACATGGGAGTCACCTAATGGCACGACACATGCGGAGATCGACCATATACTCACAAGCAGAAGATGGTGCCTAATTGACGCGTCCGCAGTCACCATCCTCTCTACTGCGTCCGACCACCGCCTTGTTCGAGCGAAGACTCGATTCAGCCGTCTGCTGAAAAGATGTCATGTCATCGATTAAGATGCAATTGTCAAGCCGTTTACTGCGAAAACATTCTTAATGTCCTGTCCAATTATGACTGGCAGATGAAGGAAGATCCCACCGAAGACTACGAGCTGCTTATCAAAGGACTTAAAAGTTGTGCAAGTCCGCTTCAATTACTACAACAGTGAGCTCAGATCGCATCTCTCACTATCACTAAGTAGCTGCTGAAGAAGGACGCAAAACTGAAGCTCAATCCTCATTGCAACACACTTAGCTCGAGTGATTATAAACTATAGCTGCAAAGAGTTCTACAGGAGGATCTTCACCGGTACAGGCAAAGAAATGTTGGAAGCAGCCACAAAAAAGATCTAGTCTAAAGAAATGCCATCGGAACTTGTGCGAATATAGTGTTTCGCTCGCAGCCCTGATAATTGAAGATAGGAATGCTAAACGTTCGCCGTGAGATGGAATTGATAATGGTCAAACTTGATATAAACCTTTCCGTTTCCGCAATCCCCGTCTTGGAATCCCCGAAATCCCCACTGGAAAAAACCACCCAGGATTTCACACTCTGAAGCAGGTGTTCCGATAGAAGGCACACAGAATGGCACATTTCCAGGACTCGATAACGTCACCCCGTGACTTTTGAAGAGCTGGAGGCCACAATCTACTTGTATAACTCGCTACACATATGACATCCTACCTTCAGAAGGAAAAATTTCGGACCAGTGGAAGGACGTCGCCTATAATCATAATTCATAAAAAGAGGTGACCGAAAGGAGCTTTGTAATCATCGTTTCAACCTGCTTGCTGAGTGTGCTCTACAAGCTCTTTACGAAGATTACACTTCTGCGCATACCAAGAATTTGGATGAGGCTCAGCCAATTGAACAAGAAGGATTCCGCAAAGGATTCTGCTGCATGGACCACATCCAAACAGTGTTATGGGTCACTGAAGACTGTTGAGAGTATCATATGCTCGAAATCCTAACATTTCTCCACTATGAAGAAGCGTTTGATAACGTCAAAATGAGTGCAGTCATATCAGCGCTCATCGATCAGTGAGTGGATCCGTCCAATATAAGAACTTTCTCAGAGTGCTATCGAAACTGCTGCCACAAAATACAGCTTTTTCATCGACCTCTAACCACACACATTGGTAAAGGGGTTTGACAGGGCGATACGATATCGCCAAAGCTGTTCACCGCCGCGCTGCAGTGGGTAATGAAGTCGCTCGATTGGGGCGAGAAGACCATTCGTGTTGATGGAAAAATCCCTGTCACATCTTTGTTTTGCAGACGACATCGCCATGTTTTTTTGAAATTAGCCAATGAAGCACAGGGGCAAATCAGTGAAGATGAATGAAGAGTAAGTGTGCTAGTCAGTAAATAAATGACAGGACGCAATAGCGCTTCGAGTAGGTTTGTTTGTGTGTATGGTTTACTGTGTCTCGGAACTTGCACCGGGAGAGAAGATGTGTGTGTTGCTACTAGCCTTGCAGGGTGCGTTTGCCGGCTGTACCGGACACATTTAAATGGTGTA